>CAUYTI010050264.1:0-14194 GCA_963575145.1 Galago senegalensis | reverse complement strand
CAAAACACAGAACACAAAGCACAAATGGCATTCACTCTCAGCAGACCAGTACCAATGCCAATGATTAGGGACCAAATTTCCCACAGATACCAAACTCCCCAAATATGAGTGATGGACTTGTAGGGAACCAACTACACATGGGACAGCACCAAAACTCGCAGGAATTGAGGAGGCTCTCACAAGGGGCTTCCGGGAGCCAGTCAAATGCCCACGAAGCCAATTTATAAAAGGAATCATGTACAACACAAATCTTACCAATAAATTCTACAATTCAGTGACTTTTACTATATTCACAAATCCACACCTAGGGAGAGGATTTGTGAATATAGTAAAAACCTCTCCTGTGAGTGGACCAGCCCAGCTTGATGTGCACAGGTGTTGGCAAAGCCCCCAGGCTGCTCAAGACACTCAGTCTGAGTGTCAGATCTTTGATCTGTAGGAAGGACAGAGCTCCCATCATCGCCCCCTTCACAAGCTGTTACTTAAACCACAGTGTGACACAGCCCATTGTAAAGTGACAGACACGGGGTGTCCAGCATTTACTCACATTGCTGGGTGGGCGACAGGGAGAGCTCAGCAAGAGGAAAGTGAAGAATAGCCTGTTCTCTAACATGTTGGGTCCTCTTGAGACCCGGTTAAGTTTACAAAGAAGTTGGGTGGGTCAGGGAGTGGGGAAGGAGACTAATGGGGACTGAGACTGGGAATGGGGGAGTGGGGTCACAATTGAGGGAGAAGGGGAGGGTATGATGTGGGGAGCGCTGGGTTTTGGGCACCCAGGAGGAGGAAGAGAAGGGGAGGTTGGAGAAGGGTGCGGGTCAAAGAAAGTCCTGGAGGAGTGGGAGGAGGGCTGAGGGGAAGATCAGGGTGTGAGCAAGTCTGCCCAACAGCGGTAGGCGGGTTCAGGTGAGCGAAGCTCTCTGCGCACTTTGGAGGGGTAGGAAGCTCCCTTTCCCTCCTAACGTTGCTCTGCGTGGTGGCTGCTCTAGCAACCGGATGCTTTACACTCCTTGTGGACCAATCCCCTGCCTTCACCTATGGCGCATCACAGTCGACACCCCGCGCGCGTGAACCCTCTTGCGACCCTTCCCCCATTGTAACCATGTTCCTTCCGGACCCCAGCCCCACCAGCGCTGTACCAGGGATATGGCCTCTCTGGAACACTCGCTGACCTTCTGATTTTCCATCTGCTCCACCCAGCTCCCCCCGGCCTGGCTTCTGGGCCTTTCTTCCTTCCAGACTCTCAAGCATTCCCATGATAACACATATGATCATTTTCACTATTATTATCTATAGTATAGATAATGTACTATATAATTACTTTCTATATCTATTAATAGATATAGAAACGGTATAGATTCTATACCGTTTCTGCCAGAAACCCACAACATAAGGAAATATATACTTTATTGGATGTTGGCAATTTCTAGTTTTAATGTTCGTGATTCTATCCGCATTTCATCACGCGGATGCTCATCTTTAGAAGGTGCTCAGTAAACACTTGTTGAATGAACAAACGCAAGCTCAGGGGCCCGGGAGCTCAGAGTCCTTTTCTGGCTCTACTACTTATTAGCAGCGTGATCTCAACAGTTAACGTCTTTTTGCCTCTGTTTCCTTGTGTATTTAAGAGATCTAATAAGAGTCTTTAACTCAGTAGGCTGCCAGTGATTAGGGTTGTTAAATATTAGCTGTCAGGATCATCCTTCCAAAGCGGCACTTTCAGAGCCACAGACCCGGCCACAGTGCCCCCTGCTGGCCGTTCAGTGTAAGTCACACGCACACCTACTGCCCTCTCCTCCCTAGGTCCAAGGCTGGGTAGGGATGGCCTGGAACCTTCCCCTTCATCTGCCTTCTGGATACTCAGAAACAGACTTCCACATCCTCCTCCTCCCTTCCCCTGAATTGGGGTCCAGAATGCTCCCTAGAGGCAGGTGGTCCAGAGAGCATTCACCACGTCTGCTAGCCCTGTGAAGTAGCTGGAGCATCATTGTTTTGTCCCTTTTGTGTTGTAGGCAGATGCCAGGGCTGTGGGACTCAGACCCTGGAGTTTAATGCTTTGGAGAATAACATTTTCCCTTGGCACAAAGGTAAAGTTCATATGAAGCCAGAGACCTTTGATCTGCCTTTATCTTGGACCCAAAATATCAAGAGCTGAATACCCTGTGTTAGATATGCAAGTTTCAGTTGGTGCTCTAGGGCCGCTTACCTCACTGCCTCTGCTGAGAAAGGACGGTGAATCCTTCCCCCTCCCAGACCTCTGCATGCTGAGCCCAAACACCTTCCTTAAGCATGAAATCTCTTGGAAGCTTCAAATTTTGTCTTTAACATTTGTAGAAATTCTGCATCCTATTTCCGATTGTATATGTATGTTTTAGGAAAAAAAAACCCTCAATTTCCTAAATATACAATAGAAAATGGTGCCATAGGATAATGTGAATTCTTTTAAAAATTATATGATTTTAAAAATCTTTTCCCCTCCTCTTTCTTCTACCTGAAGATGCCAAATACTTGTTAAACAGATAGTACTGAATGTCTACTATGTGCCAGACACAATTCATGGTCTTGAGGATATAGCAGAGAACAAACCTACGAGGTCCCTCTCCCACGTAACTGCCATTCTTACATGACAGTGGAAATAGTTAACATTGATTAAGCTCTTACTACAAATCAGACATAGTGTAAAGGCGTTTCCACACATTATGATCCTTATAACTGGCAACAAGTTCACACAGTAGACAGTTATTTTCCCCACTTCTTCTCTAAGGAAAACAGAGACTCAGAATGGTGAAGTGTCCTGTCCAACACCACACAGCTGGTAGTGCTGGGACCCTGGGGTTGAATTAATGCCTGACTCTTTCCCAAAATCGTGTTATAAGTTCTCTGATACATGGAGTAGAATTTTGTCACAACCAATGACATTTTCATACAATTTCTACAAAGGCCGCTGCCCAATCTTGTATTAGCATCACCCTTTTTATTGATCTCTATAGCAAAGTATAGGTACTTCAAAACAATTAAATCATCCTCCTTATTAATTTTCATAAAAACCTTGGTTTTACTCGACTTCCCTAAATACACATAGAGTTTACCATGGCATGTGTGAGACTGGCTTTTCATTGGCGCTAGTGGCCTTGAACTGACAGGGCCTCTTTCTTGTCATCCCAGAGAGCTATTGGGAAGAGAGGAAACCACACAATTCTTGACCTTACGTGTACATCTCTCCCTCAGTGGGTGAATCTCCCTGTGACCTTCCAGCTTAATCCGGGGGAGGCCCCTGGAAGCATCGTCTTTTGCTCCTTTCTCTCTCTCTCTAACATCAAATCAGGAGCCTGGGGGATGACAGGTGACAGCTGGTGCCTAAACCCTACTCTACCCGAAACCTCCCTGTATTCGTTGAGAAAGGTGGACTTTCCTGGGAAGGGTCCCAGTGCACAGCGCATTTGCCCTATCAGACATCAACAGACTGCAGGAGAAATGGGTTTGGAATGGTGTGAGTTCAGGTTTGGGTCCAGAGAGCTAAGTAATGGGAGCTTATGTATAGGTAGAAGGACCTACTGGATTTTAAACTTTGTTGGTTTGGGTTCTGGAGGATTATACCTGATGGAATGTTATGCTGCAACCCTATTGCCTATGAAGCCAGCTGTGATGGGTGAGAGGTAATCGAAGGCTATGTCAGCAGCACCCAATGGCCTCAGTTCAAAGAGAAACTGAGGCCTACAAGGCTAGTCCCCCCGAATAAATAATTTTTTATTCCCTGTTTTATTCTCAGGCTTTAAGACCCTGCTGCGATTAAGGATACGCAGTTGTCCTTGCTGAAGAATTAGCAACCCTCCCTTGGGAGGTAAATAACCCTGCTCTCAGTCGCTTGCTGAGACCTGAGAGCTACTAAATCACACTTTCCTTTATTCCTTGCTGCCTTCGGGGTGGGGAAGCCGCAGTAAATATAGTCCAATCAATTATTAATTTATTTTTTTAGATTCAGCAAAACACACAGTCAGGTTGTCACCTCCCTAGAATGAAAGCAGCTATCTTTCCAGCCCACTGTGTATCTTGGAGCACCCAGTGTCTGTCTCCTGCTAGAATTTGATTTACATTCTCTCCATCTGCTAGGAACCTAATTATAATGGGAATCAGAATGAAAACAGTTCCGGAATTCTTTAAACACCCATAGCTTTGCCACACTTTGTCCTCTCCTTTTAGTCTCCACACAGTGCCTCGCAGCTCAGTGAGCATGTGGGTGGGGGTTTCTTGTTGTCATTTTGGGGTTTTTTTGTTTGTTTGTTGAATACATGAAAGCAAAGATGATTGCCCTGAAAACGCACTAATCACAGTGCTTCTAATTCTATTATTTTTAAATGTTTTGTTGAGCCCTATTGGCAGCTGCTACTCAAGTCAACAATAAAAAGTATTCCTTTGATACTGTCTTAAAATCAGACTTCTAAAATGTTTTGATTGTGTGTAGTGGAATGGAAAGAGAGGATTTTGTGTGTCTCTGTCAATCCTCATGTCTTTGAGAAAGGAAAAAAATAGCTCTGCAGTGGGTATTACTTTCTTAACTTTTCTTCTAGTGTTTTCAGAAGAATATACAGAAAACCAGCAACTGAGACCAGAGGAGACACTTTTAATAAGTAGCCAGTGCCATTTTCTTAGGAAGGCAGAACATTACCGAGCATCAAATCCATTGCAGAAAATGTAGGTTTGCTTAAACATTGACTATCACACTAGAAAAAAAATGTTTTTTCCTTGGGGCCTCCATGTTTTATTAGGTCAAGAAATGTGTGAGTTGTATATGTTTCACAAGGCCCAGGGCCCCAAACTAGCCTCAGTTAAATACAATTCACATGGCAGTTAATGTGTTAAGATGGACCTTGAGCTTGTCCCTTTTGAGCCTTCCCTGGAGTCCACGCCCTTGCCTTATACTACAGTGACTCAATTTCCAATTTAGAAAACAAAACCCTACTCAATTTGCTCAGTTAGGCAAAGGCACCTGTTAACCAGAGCCCTGTGTTATAGTTCCTTTTATTGAGAAGCATGATGCAAAGTAAGTGAATCTACAAAAATTTAGTGGTTTGAAGAAGATAGTTCATTTGAGGGCTAATGAAAAGAGTGGAGAGGCCAGGTACAGTGGCTCATGCCTGCAGTCCCAGCACTCTGGGAGGCCAAGGCCGAAAGCTTGCTTGAGCTCAGGAGTTTGAGACCAGCCTAAGCAAGAGCGAGACTATCTCTGCTAAAGATAGAAAAACTAGCCAGGCGTAGTGGCGGTCACCTGTAGTTCCAGCTATTCAGGCAGCGGAAGCAAGACAAATGCTCAAGTCTAAGCATTTGGGGTTGCTGTGAGCTGTGATGCCACGGTACTCTACCCAGGGTGACAGAGTGAGACTCTGTCTCAAAAAATAAATAAAATAAGAATGGGGACAATGAGTCCAGGACAACAGAGGATGAAAGTCTTTGAGGCCAGACAGGAGAGTATGTTCAACATGGCACGCTCCAGGGGACCAGCGTTATCCTTCCCCCAAAGAAAGAAATCATGTAATAAAAGCAGAGTTCCTAGGTGGCTTGGTCACTCCCATTTGGAGGTAAGACCATGATGCCGTCCCTGAAGAATACCAGTCAGCTGCTTTTTGTTTCCCTCTATCATCAAGCCCATCCTTAGCTCTATCTGGTAGAGACTGAAGACAGGATGCGTGGGTAGTTTACTGCAGCCAGCCCTAACGAGTGTGGTGGACGTCAGAAGATTGGACAAGAGCGTCCTTGAGAGAAATGGTTGTAGTCAGTTTTCCAAAGGTAAAATTGCTACAGAAGCAAAGGCCAAATAAAATGATTTGTAGTGCTTAGCCTTGTGTTTACAGGGTTGAGGAGAATGAGATACCAGAGATGTTATCATTGGAGCCTTCCACGGGGACGTGGCAGCTGGGCCTGTGTGGGCAGGTGGGACCTTGTAGGCAGAGAGGTGTAGGAGGTGGAGATGTGGAGGAAGGTGTGCTCTGGTGTGCGACATGAAAGAAGGCTCAGGAGGAGAAAAAGGGAAAGAATCAGATTAGACAACAAGGAGAAATAGGAGAACTTGTGTGTGCACGTTATGGTTCAGATGAGAGACGATTTTGGAGTGTTTTAGGGAAAGTGACTTCTGCTAAGAGTTGCCAGGAGCCCCCCATCAATCAGAAGTGCCCTGTGCTGCAGTGTGTACTACAGGAAGGAAGGGGAGATCGTAAGTAACACTTCCTGTGTTAGAAGAAAACGGGAAAGAGATACCGAGAGCTGGCCCCGTGTGGTCATCAGGTGGCACAGCCGGCACCTCCCTGGGAGATTATTAACTTGGTGTTGCTCCCAGCACTGTCCCAGGTGACGGCCTCCCTGAGGAACCTATAGTGGCACCTTTCAACGTTGCCCAACTCCTACTGGTTTCCAAGACAACTTCTTCAAATCAAAGAGAATTGTTTGGTCAAGGAAACAGAACACATTCAAGGTATTTCAGCCAAGGAGATATTTTATCAAAGGACTCATGTGCTTGCAAAACCTTTGGAGGAGCCAAGGTCAGAGAAAGCCTCTAGTGATGGGAGGAAAGAAGCACGTTCAGGGAACGGCATCAGCATGGAGGCTGTTGATTGTGGGTTGACCAGAAGTCCCTGCACACTTTTCTTGTGCTGTCAGCAAGAGCCTGTAAGCCTGCAGTTGGCAGGGGAGCCATGATGCCTTCCTCACCTCTTCTCCTTTCCAAATACAGCACGAGTGCCTCTCACTAGCAGAATGAACAGATGGACTCTCTGGTCTCGCGGGTGTCTGTAAAATGAAGAGGGTGGGCTTCCAGTCCCTGCCATGTAGGGGAGAACAGAGAATAGCAGAGATAATATTGGATACTTACAGCTCACATCTTACACGGGAATGACATCAGGGAAACACCAGGCGGTGTCACGCCTGTAGGCCTCCTCCTGTACTTCTTGAGTCCTTCCTGTACTTCTTGAGATGAAAATCCATTGATTTCCTTTTGCTTCAGGATGAATAACAAACAAAACAACCCACAAAAGAGTCTTACCTTTGATGCCGAGATGCATGATGGGAGTGAATGTTCTATATTTCCTGTAAAGCTGGCCTGCCCTCTTCAAGTGTTCACCCGGCCCTCGGTCTCCTGACACGTGCCGGCTTCATCACCAGCCACATTCCAGGGTCCCAAACTTCCAGACTTGATTCATGTTTTGTCACTTTTCAGTTTTGCAGGGAATTGTATCCTTAGCAACTGGTAAGAGCAAATTAATGGGGGGACGTGAAGGTGAGGAGTACTAGAGGCTGGGGATCTGTGGTCCTTGGGAAGCGCCCCTAGCTACATCTGAGTAAGGAGAGACTTTTTAGTACATGAAAGATTTCAGTGACTGATTTATTTCAAAGTGTTATGGGGGTATAAATATTTTTGGTTAAATGGATCATTTTTTATAGTGCTGAGTCATGCTATAATTGCACCCATCGCACAGCCAGTGTTCGTTGGACCCCTTAGATAGGTTCTCATCCCTCTTCTCTCCCCCTGCCAGATTTCCACCAAGCTTTGCTTCCCTCTGTGCACGTGAGTGCTCATCAGTTCCAGTTCAATAGTGAGTTCCTGTGGTGTTTATCCATTCTTGAGATACTTCACTTAGGATAATGGTCTCTAGGTCCATTCAAATTTTTGCAAAAGGCATTAAGTCATCCTTCTTCATGACTGCGTTGTATTCCAGGGTATACAGACACCACATTTTGTTAATCCACTCATGGAATGAACACCTGAGTTGATTCCACATGTTTGAAATTATGAATTGTACTGCGATAAACATTCAAGTGCAGGGGTCTCTTTAATAGAATCATTTATTTTCCTTTGAGTAGACACCCAGTGGTGAGGTTGCTAAACCAAATGGCAGGTCATATCTCAATACTATTTTCCATAGAAGTCTTACTATTTGCATTCCAGTCAACAATATGCAGGTATTCCTTTCTCTCTGCATCCATGCCAGTGACTTCTACTTTGTGTTTTTGTAAACACAGTTCAATTGATAACAATTACCAGCTAATGCTGGGAAAATGAGTATCCGTATAGGTTTTATAATCTGCCTCATTTGGTTAAAAATTACTTTTGCCAGTCAATTGTCTATAAGTCGTTTGAAAATGAGAACCAAACTTGATATGTTATTGTTTCTTATTGTTTATCTTAGTACCATGCCAGCCATTAGTAGGCCTCTTATGTAACTGTGAAATGGACAAATTAGAGGAGAGAATAGCTGGCAAACTAGGTCACCCAAGGGTGTATCTGTGTATCTGTGTCTCTCTGTATCTGTGTCACAGTATATCTGTGTCTCTCTTTGGGATGTGTGTATATGTGTGTGATGTTGTGATATTGCAGTAGATGTTAATTTTTATGCTCAGTACATTATCAATACTGTATTCTCACACCATTCTGTGTGAGTTTGTGGTGTGGGATAACTTTTCATTTCCTTAGCATTATTTTTATTTAAGTGAGAAGATCTCCCCCTACCTTAGGCTTAGGTAGAAGGATAGACCACAAGAGTCTTCTAAAGGATGTATTTTTTTAAAGTGGAAAAAAAATGATTAATTTTTGATGGTACTCTTTCTAATTGTGTGTGTCACCAAGTTAAGATCTGAGCTCTTGCGGCATGGTTTGGAATTCAAATGTTATCAGTTGGAATTGACATTAATTACTTGTGTGCTGCTTGGCGTCTGCTGGAACACTCTTCCTCTAACAATCCCACCAAAGTCATTTAGGCAGTTATCTCTGCTGTGCTCAGCGCCGCCATCATCAGCCTGATTGTTGCTCTTTAGTCTCTCCTGGCTGTCGTGCATCTCAGCCAGCTTCTGCACACGCACCCCTCTCTCCTGTCCCGTCTTCCCTGCAGGAAGTCCCGTTCTCCCGCGTGTGGTGCAGTAACCGGCAGCCCTTGCACTGTGCCTTCTCCCTGGAGCGCTACACGCCCACCACCACCCAGCTGTCCTGCAAAATCTGCATCCGGCAGCTCAAAGGCCATGAGCAAATCCTCCAAGTACAGACGTCCATCCTCGAGGTGAGTCCATCATCTACTGGTCATCTGACCCACTGTGTAAAGGACAGTAGGAATAATCATGCCATACCTATCTCAGCTGTGCTATTTGGGTTCTGAAAGAGCTTCAAATTGCACAAACTCTTAAACATCATTATCGTTTAATAATAAGGGAAAATAAATGTTTTCTCAGATGAGGGATTGAACAGAGAAAAACTCAAGGCATCAGAGAGCTTATGTAGACTGTGGAAGGACCTTTGGAGAAGGAACTGATCCAGGGCTTTTTATACATAAAACCATAAGAAGTCTCAGGGTCCACCTTAGACTTGGAATGCCAGCTGGGATTCACCATGGGCTGACGACATCTGGTACAGTTGAGACGGACACCACAAAGAGGCACAAAGGTCACACTGTTAGGCCACATTTCTGCTGATTCTGGCTCGTTTCCCAGAAGTCAGTGTCCATGTATACGTTATTGCACCTTCGGGGCCGGGGCCCTTTTCTCACCTTTTCCCCTGCTCTCCAGACTCAGGGTTCAGCACATCCACCTTCATCAACCTAGATCCTTCAGCCCAGTGGTGGAAGAACAGGGTTGATAAATGACCTCCTGCTGTTGTCCATACCAGGTGCAGAGAAGGAAAATGACTTTGTCCAGGTTGTACTACTATCGTAGGACAGAGTTAAAACTGGGACTCAAACAAGGAGCCTTTGCCAAAAGACACCTCATGGCAGGCCCTAGTTCTGATTTGCCCTAACCCACAGAGTGAGTTTGTGGCTTTGGATGTGAAACTTAATAAAGTACAGACTACCCTGAATAGTTACGCAGGGGTAGAGGTGGACAGTAGCTGTGGGGTGTGATGCTTTTGTTGAGCAGTTTCAAGGTCACTCCTGGCTAGAATAAGAAAATACACATTTTTATCATTCACATCTACAAGTCATTAATACATAAATAATATAGGTTTACTAATTTAGGCAGAAGGTTCAACATGTTCATATGCATATAAGTCAATTGCAGGATTTTTTTTAAATTTGTAGCTGTATATCATAATCATGTCTCTCCATTCTCATTTTTTTTTTTTTGAGACAGAGCCTCAAGCTATCCCCCTGGGTAGAGTGCTGTGGCATCACAGCTCACAGCAACCTCCAATTCCTGGGCTTAAGCGAGTCTCCTGCCTTAGCCTCCCAAGTACCTGGGACCACAGGCGCCTGCCACAACGCCCAGCTATTTTTTGGTTGCAGCCGTCATTGTTGTTTTGGCAGTCCTGGGCTGGATTCGAACCTGCCACCTTAGGTGTATGTGGCTGGCGCCTTAGCTGCTTGAGCCACAGCGCCTGAGCCTCTCCATTCTCATTTTAATTCATTGTTTATGCCAAATGGGCCTGGCTAATTTCCCAAATAGTTTTTCAGAAGAGGAGGGGGCTCTCTGAAGGATTGTGCCTTCAATTGATAGCTGCCTTAACTGACATGTTTGTGTAGCATCAGCATTCATTATTGCCAGTTAGCATTATGTGCTAAAGTGGTTTTGCTGGAGAAGGTAGATCCAGAAACCTGGGGTGGGATATTTTTAGAGCCTCTCTTTTGAACAGCCATGGCATATTTAACACAATACATTTCAAAGTAAAATGGAAAATGTAGGAAAGTTTTAAAAATAAAGAAACTCCAGGAAGAGCTGGTATTCAGAAGCAAGCATGAGAAGGCAGACCCCAAAGACGCCTCCGATCAGAGGGCCCTAAATCCCTGGCAACAGACCAGCAAAGGAACGCCAGGCTTGGAAGTTTGTTGTTTGAGGCCCCAGATGTTGGTGATCAACTTCTGCAGTTACAGGATCTCTGTGTAAGAGGAATATGGGAGGGCTGGCAAGGGCTGGGCTTTCTGCTCCTTGCTTAAATAAACTCTTGAAGTGCATGAAAAGGAAAATCAGCTAATAACTGAGAAACTGAGTCTCATCCTTATTCCTAATAACTGAGAAACTGAGTCTCGTCCTTATTCTCCAGTTTCTTTCCTAATGCTTCAGAAGTTTACAGTCACTTTGAAATGACTTGAAGAGGATAACATCACAGTGTCTCTCAATACTGGGAGGCCAATATCAGATTAATATTTAGATATTCCCTGTTAGGCTGCAGTCTCCAATTTGAGGGCCGCAGCATCCCAGAAGCTTTATTAACCCCTTGATCCCGTCTAGGAGCGCGGTAATTAATTGCTTCAAGCATTACTGCGAAATTAGGCCCAGTCCTCCTGTGCGTTTCTGTCACTTTGTGATAAACTTTATTTCTTAGACAAGTCTAATCTGATCTCATTTTCTATGTCAGAAGAAGACTAATAACTTTTGAAAGTTGCTATATTTCAGGTACATTTCCATTAGCTCTCACATGTGTCCTGTCACCATCACAAGTCTGTTCTCCAGGAGCTCAGCCTTCTTACCCAAGATCATGGAGCTATTAAGTTATCAAAGTCTGACTGCCATAGGACGCTCCTTGCGGAACCCAGTCAAGGCGCTCTAATTTATTATTAGCCTTACCTGTGGGCCTTGACCATGATAGAAGCCTTGTCTTTGGGGGTTCAGGAATTAGGGACAAACATCACAGCTCCAGAAATCAATCTTTAAGATCTATAAAATTGATATTTAAATATATATTAGATCAATAGGATGAAACTAAAATCAATGCTTAAGATATATATTATGAATTTTAAATTTCTCAATGCACTGATGTATGTTCAGTATACCATTTATCATATCCTTCCATGCCTCTAATCCAGTGGTTTTCAACTCTTTTTGTCTCACAGCACACTTGAATCTGTAGTTGAACGTTCACGTCACCCATAAGTTATGTTGACAAAAAAAGAGTGAAAAAATATATACTGGCTGTGCTTTACACTTCTTTCCAGAATAATTTAATTATCTTTAAAATTTTTCACAGCATGCATAAGATCCGCTCACAGCTCACAGGTTGAAAATCACTGCCGTAACCCTTCACATCATTCTTACACTTAAAAATTGTGACTGTGACCAGTCTGTCTTTTTAACTCTTTAGAGTGGCCATTAGTGTGTCAATCTTTAGAGGTAGCTTGATTCTTCTTAAATTTAACCCTATCAAATTACCTTATGACCACTGCCAACCGATACTGTATAAAGCAACAGTCTCCCCAGTCTACAATGGCCAAATGTTGAAGAGAAGAATCCCCGAGTCATTTATTTCATCATTCCTTATTAATGTAGTTTCAACAAATCTTCATTTTCCAGTAGAAAAAAATTAACTGGGAATCTTGCATGTTGCAATTTTCCCTTCAAGCAGCACTCTTCCAGAAGTGGTGGAAGTTGGGGGATAATCCGTCTGCTACAAAATAGAATACTTGACAATTTCTCGTCGATTTACAACTCCCTGAGCTAACCAGGTAGCAGGCGCTTATCGGAGATGTGCAGAGCATGAGAATCTACCGTGCCTCTGCATATTTAATTTAAACAATCAGAAACGTGATGTATCTACAGGATTCTCGCTCCTTGGCCCAGATGTCTTTTAGAACGCTTCATAAATGTTACATAAAGTGTCATCCTTATGCATAGGAAATATTTAAAGTTGGAAACCTTAAGAAGGAAGTGAGGGCTTACCTAGTAAAGCGTAGCAAATTGAAAAATTACTTATTTTTAGACTCCGGCTCATGTCATGTTTTATTCACCTTCGGATAAGACTACTTCGTCCAGCTTTTTCTGAAGACACCATCACATCAAGGTGGTTCTTCTGCCAACAGTAGTGACAGAGCTTAGTCGACTGAGCCAGTTCTGCCTCATGCAGTGTTTTGCCTAGACACTTTTAATATTTTCAATTTTATTGGCAAGCCTCCTCTCCTGGGGTTAATGCCCTTTGGTGTCATTTCGCAATGACAGGTAACTCTGTTAACTTGCACAGAATTATTTTTTAATTTCCCTCCAGTTTATACCATACTCTTCAGCCAGAAAATATGCAAGGAAGCTATTCCTTCTTGATTTGCATTTTTAGATCCTAGAAGAAATTTTACAAACCATGATAAAAAATGATGTATCTTGTAACCTATTTTAAGCAGTTACAGGGGCTGAGTTGGTTTATTTTATAACCATGCAGTATATCAGAACAGACATGTCCATTCTGCCTACAATAACTACCCAAGCCACCAAAATTCTGTTCACCTGATACTTACCTATCCTTCAAGGTCACCATAAGTGTTTGCCCAGTGAAGTCTTTCCTCTTGTAAATCCCTGGAGCCTGATGGTCCTGTCCCTTAGAGGATTTTTTCTTTAGCCACCCTGCTCTGGGGAGCTCTTGCTACTTGTCGTGAAGCAGGGTGATATAGTGAGGTAAGTACTAGTATAGTTACCAGGACATCAGATTTCTAGTTTCAGCTACGTCACAAACTTCTATAACCTCTGTGAGGTCTTTAAAAATGCAAATGACTGATTAGGAAATCGAGGCTGAAGCAGTTAATGTAGCATCCTTAATCCAAAGTGAGGTCTTCGTGGTTCTTACAAGCATGCTTTTCTGTTAGACTAAATACGAGAAGAGCTTTGATGAGAATTGTTGTGTAATATTCCCGGAATTGAACTAAAACCAGTAAGTAGCATCTGTTTACTATGATAACGTGTATCTTGAGTTTCCGAGAGGAGGCTGTCAGAGGCAGCATTTCTCAAATGTGTTTGGCCGCTGTTCTATTGGAAACACTGGGTTAAAACATTGTTTCCAAAACACAACCCTCAAATGTAACTGTGTTAAATGGTCATGCAAAGAGGACACGTATTATCAGTCGTTAGTGAAATCTCTGCATCAACGGGTTTTCTCGGTTCTGTTTTGAACTCCCCAAGTCTGATGGTTTGTGTGGTTGTGGGGGCCTAGCACTAGCTGTGAAGGGCCCCCTCCCTGCCCCTGGCCGTGGTGCCCACATGAGGAAGACACATAATGATCAGGAGACGTGCAGGGCAGGACTGCAGGGCAGGGCAGGGCAGGAAGGCGGTGGGTTGCCTCGGAGGACCCAACAGGTGCGTTCCTCAACACAAAGGATTGCTTCTTGGAGCTGAAACAGTTCTAACCAGCCCTGACTGTAACCACCGATCTAGGATGTGCTGCTTCGATTACTCCCTGGTGTTAGTTTTGTTTTGCTCCATCACAAATCACCTCAGTTAGCAGCACAAAACAACATCCATTTATTACCCC
>CAUYTI010050261.1:0-10918 GCA_963575145.1 Galago senegalensis | reverse complement strand
AGGATGCTATATCTCCTGGCAATACATCTTTTCCTAAATAAAAACAGATCTCCCAGATGGTCTTGTTCACTCTTTCCTTCTATTGATCAAGTTTCTTACCTATCCTCATCAGTCCCAACTGAGTCCCACTACTTTTGTTTTTAAATTCTTTTCTTTCAACCTCATTATTTTATTGCTTTCTTTTTGTCTTTTTAAGATGATGATTATGTTATCATTGTCCAATATGGGAAGCCACAAGCCACATGTGCTTACTTAATTTGCATTAATTAGAGTTGAAAAAAATAAAAAATTCAGTTGCTCATCGGTAGCATGAGCCACATTTCAAGTGCTTATTAACCCCATGTGGTTAATACTCACCATAGTGATTGGATGTAGAAGATCATATTATCACAGAAATTTCTATAGACGGTGCTTATCCAGGTATTCAATTTGTCTCCGTCCTTAAGCGTTTTTTCCACTGTCAGTTAATTTCTACCAGTTTTTAACCCTTATCCTATAAGAAGGTCAAAGACACATGTTTGAAATGAAAGCATATCTTTGCAAGTCTTTCACATTTGAGAAACACATGTTCTTCTTCCCCCTTGGACATACATACTCAGTGCAGAGTCCCTGTAATATTTTCAGCACATTAAACACAAGAACAGGGTAGGTGTAGTCTTTAAGATCTTTTATTCTCAAAAATAGAATTTCAGGCTGTGCATGGTGGCTCACACCTAATCCTAGAACTCTGGAGGTAGAGGCAGGTGGATTGCTTGAGCTCAGGAGTTCAAGACTAGCCTGAGTGAGAACACAACCCCCAACTTTACCAAAAGTAAAAATAAAATTAGCTGAGTGTGGTGGTGCATGCCTCTAGTTCCAGCTACTGGGGAGACTGAGGCAAGAGGATTTCTTGAGCCCAGTGAGTTTCCTGTGAGCTACAATGATGCCACAGCACTCTACCCAGGGCAATGAAGTAAGACTGTCTCAAAATCAACCAACAAACAAAAAACCATGGAATTTCATAGAAACTGTGAAGACATGCAGTTCCTCATGTTTTGGGTAGTCAACAACACAATTACCGAAGGGAGACTTTGTCATCAAAAGAGGCCAACCTCAGCAGAGAGCTACCTGCAAAGTTAACCACATTCAACTTTCAAATCAATGAGGTTCAGTTGGTGGGCCGTGGTACAATGGTGTGTTATAAAGAATTTTTAAAGATCATTAATTAAATTGTTTTCAAAAGAAGTTCAAAGCACAGTAAGTATATTCTTTCTTTCTTTCTTTTTTTAACTTTTTGGGGGATCAATTTAAGTGTGCCATGGAAGTTTAAATATAGGTTCAAGTGTGTTGCAAGATAAAAAGGTTGAAAAACACTGTTTTAAATTTTATTTCTCTCGCCTTCTTGCCTTTTAGTCCTTGCTGGCTCTGATCTTGACTTTCTCCTCAAGTTGATTCTTGCCTTGTGTCTTTTTCAATCCTTTGATTATTGTTGGCATCTTTCTCAGGAGTCAGATCCTGATCTCAGCCCATTTTCTGCTTCACCTCCATGCCTGCCTTACTAAGTCTGAGGACTCATCTGCATTGTGGCCAACATGCAATCTCTCCCTGCACTCACATTTCGCTTTGTCCTTGAATCTTGAGGAGACTCTGCCCATTTCTCCGTTAGTGTAAGTCTGAGGACTCATCTGCATTGTGGCCAACATGCAATCTCTCCCTGTGCTCACATTTCGCTTTGTCCTTGAATCTTGAGGAGACTCTGCCCATTTCTCCGTTAGTGAGCATGACTTTTGCCATTTGCTTTGCACTTGGCTTGGAAAGTGTAAAAAGAAGAAAAGAAGAAAAATTTTTACCTTCAAAGAGTTTACACATCAGTTGGGGATACAAAAGACGGGTAAGAAAGCAGACCAGGTGATTTGCAGAGTACTGGACGAGTAATGTCAGTGCAAGGGCTATTTGGGTTAAGAAAGGATTTGGACTGTTTCATCAAAGAGGTAGAACCTGGCTAGGTGGGGAATTCTGGACAACATTTGGACTGTCCAGGGGAGGGCATCTCAGCGGATAAGCTGGGGAAGACCATATGAGGCAAGAATTTGGACTTGCTTTACCTCCACACGATTACTCAGGTTATTCACTCTTCTTCTTCATTTTTTATCAGCAGTTATATCCACATCTGGGCCCAGGGCGTCACCATTCTTCATTTTGACATTTTCTTATAAGTGGTTTTTCTTGGCTGTCCATAGTACTGATTCTTATCACAGGAACTTAAGATTCATTTACTTTTTATTTTTATTTTTTGGCCATAGATTAAGACGTACAGATACTTCATCCCAAGAGTTGAGTTTAAGTCTGTGGCCAACTGTGCCCACATCTTCCACAAAGATGAAAAAAAAAAAGAAAAATTGCGTGTTAGATTTTTTTCTGGGGGCTTCTGAGATCTTCATTGTTTGAAGCATTTCTGATGAGCTCATTTTTTAAATGTATTATTCTTGGGTGTAGACAGGTATCAAGGATTTATAAATTTTATCTTTCTGATGGAGAATCAGAATTTCCAGGGTGGAAAATGAAGAGCTCCAGATGTCAGGTCCTCTGTGGGTGGGGCTGTTCGATTTCTGTGTATCCCCAGCACCTATTGTGGTTCCTGGAACATACCCGGTTCTCAGTAAGTGTTTTCTGGGTATATATTTAATCAATGCCTCCGGGAGGGAAAAAAAAAAAAACCCAGCAATAATGCAAGGTGTGAGCAGAGTTCAGCTCAGCTGAGCATGCAGAATTTCATCCTTTCACAGTCATTTCAAGTTCTTTTACTTGCTCGTAAGTGCCTGGTGTTTAAGGTGATGGTCTCTTTGAAGATTTGCATGTCACCCACCCCTGCCTGTTGTGCACTTATTCATTTGTGATTTTGTAGCACTTTTGTCCTTGAAGGCACCACTCACATATTTTAGTGGCCTCTTTGTAGTTCTGTCTCTGCCTCTAGGTATTGAACTTTTGGAGGAAAATAACTTGTTCAATTTTATAAGTCCAACACTTGGCCCACTACCTGGCACATAGTAGGCACTAAATAATTTTTTTTTTGAGACGGAGTCTTGCTCTGTTGCCCAGGCTAGAGTGCTGTGGCATCAGCGTAGCTCACAGAAACCTTAAACTCCCAGGTTCAGGAATTCTCCTCCCTCAGCCTTGCTGGCAGCTTGGACTACAGGTTTCCCCTGCCCACAACAGCTTGCTAAGTTTTTCTATTTTTAATACAGATAGGGTCTCACTTTTGCTCAGGCTGGTCTCAAAGTCCTGAGCTCAAGGAATCCTCTCGCCTCAGCCTCCCAGAGCACTAGGATTACAGGTATGAATGAAAAGATGAAGGTCATACATATGAGGTCAGACAATTTAAGTTCCCAAACTCATCCTAGAAAAAGTGCTACTTATCTCACTGGTGAATATCACAGTGGTCACCAGATGGCCAAGGGGGGTCCTTTGAAGGTGACTGCAGTGACACTCAGCCATGAGGCACGCAGCACTTTTCTTAGCCTGGGTTCCTGAACTTACTGGTTTCACCTCGTATGTCATCATGGGTGCTGCTGGTGCTCCACATACATCCCTGGGGACTCCATCCTAAGCTGTAGCTCCTGGATGTTTTGCTCCAGTACACCAATGATCTCCTTGAGAGGATTACCTTAGAGCTGTTGGACAGTTTTTGCCTAGATTTGCCAAGAGCCAAAGTGCTTGGTGGTTTACATCCCTCGGGGACCTCCTGGAGCCAGTGGCTTACTGATGCAAGAGTTATGAAATCCCAGCTGCCTTGCCTCAATATGGACCAAACCTCAGCATTATTTATCCTTCAGAGATCTCCACAGCTGTAGGTTGAGGCTATCACTTCCCCTGATCTTGCACCATGCTTAACTTCTTCCTTTTTCCTATTTTGATTTCCCAACTCTTACCAATTTCTCTGGAGAACGTTTCTTTAATAAGTCACCCATGCGCCAACCTTCATCTCAGGTTCTGCTTCTGGGGAACCCCAGTAAAGACCTCTGAGGATTCTCAGTGCTAGAATTATACATGCAAGGTTTTGGGTTTGTTTTTGCCATTGGTGCTGAAATAACGAAAAGGTTCCAAAGAGCTGGGAAAACTCCAAGAAGCTTTGAAGATAGAGTCTCTGTAATAATTTTCCAGTCCCATTTTTATGATGTAAAATACCCTTACGGAGAAACGTATTCATTGATAGATATATTGATAGGGAGGATTAGCTTTCTTCCTAATAAAAAGAATTGTGCATTTTAAAGAAAATAATAATAAAAAAAACCCAGGAAGCCAGCCCTGATGTTAAATCAGACCACTCATATATTAGAGCTGATGAGATGGGACCCTACGGTATGAGTCACAGAGAAAGCACAGCTGGAATGAAGCAAGACATTCCAGCACATTCAGGAATGCCACTAATTTATTTCTGAGTACTTGGGAAAATGTAGTGGAGTGTGTAACACATGCCTCTCTCTTTGCTATTTCCCATTTCACGTCTTGCTTTCTCCATTTCTGTGTCTTTCCGGATCTGTTTCTCTCACTGTCCCAAAATAGCCAGTCAAATGTCCTTCCTTCTTCTGATGAGCTTAGGTGCAGAAGAACCTGAGGTGCTCACGGAAGGAGCAACAGCTGAAAAATGTGGCTTCCTTAATGGCTGTGTACATTTTCCAAAAAGAGTAGATCACTGACGTTTTAAAGGGATCATAAATATATCATTAATGAAACTGGAAGCCATCATTTCAGCAGCCAGATTAGTGTCAGGAGTTGACACTGTTCCTAGCAGAGGGAAGAGCACGAAAATAAAATTACCCAAATCCAAATATCTTCACACTGCACAGGCATTGAGTGAATAAATGACACTTGGGGAAATACACACATCAATATCTTTTAAGCATAAACTGTCCCCTCTGAAGCCCTTGGGCTGGTGACAACTTGACACACAGAAGACATAACTCTGCATAGGCTATTTAACCAAGGAAAGATGATTGTCAGTTTCCCCAGTTTTCTTTTGTTAATAGTCTATAAACATGGATGTCCCTATTAGGTGCGGCTCCTTTTCTTTATTTGAAATCACCATTAAATTGCTCTCCAAAAATATTGTAGGGCGGCGGCAGACCTCACTGCACACTAACTTTATAAGCTCTTCCTCTCTCCCCAGAGCTTTCGTATGCTTAGCTGCCTGTCCTCTGGCTCCGAGTGTGTAATCAGGCCCAGTCTCCCGCTGAGCGCCATCAGGAAAATGGCAGCTCTCACAGAGAGACAGCAGAGCCATTCACAGTCATGGAGCTATTGAAACATTGACAGATATGACAGACATTTCCAAAGCTGTGCGAAGCATTAATTTTAATGTATGCTGTGTGTCCTTACTTAGTAAATATTTATTTGACTGTGAAAGATAGGAGAGGTAATCATGGCTTTCCTTCAAGTACAGTTCCTGGGGAAGCCCAGCCTTCTTTCCTTGAGGGAGCTCAGGACTCAGTCCTGGAGTTTTGAAACAAAACACGGGAAAAGAAAGGATGTGAGGGGCAAGATCACTACTCTGGAGTTAAATGTTAATGTTCTTCTGTGCTTTGTTCAAAATGTTTCCTTTGGTCACACGGGCACAGCATGACCTTGTTGGTTCAGCACACAGCAAGAATTTTGTTTCCAGATTTCTAGGAAGTCTGGCCTGGCAATGAGATCGTATCTCAAGATGTGTCAACCTACTCAACACTATCTTCTGTTCTAACTCCCTTACCCAAATCTGTTATAATCTTCTTAGTTAACCTCTGTAGTCACTGCCAGTCTAATCTATGCAGAGGGTCTACCTGGGGCCACCATCTTTCCAGAAGGATAGCTGACAATTTTGCTCTTCAAATTAAATGGCTAGAGAAGTTGAAAGGGAGAAGGTTGGGTTACAATAATAATCAGTATGCACCTGCAAAGGGGTAGATATTTTCACATGTACTATCTCATTTAATCCGAACACCTTCTTCCCATGTGTCAGACACTATGAGCTCTGTTTCACAGAGGAGGGAACTGAGACGAATAGAGGAGAGAGTACTTTTCCCAATATGACGTAAGGGCAGAATCAGGATACAGACGTGGGACTTTCAAACTCAAGGTCACATGCTCTACTACACTGCAACAGAGGGTGTTGCATACATAAATGCACTTTGTAAACCTTAAATCTTTATAAAAATGTTAGTTACTGCTATTATGGATGGTGAAAAATGTGCTTGTTAGTTCTGTATGGCTGGTTAGCCATCCAGGGCTTTTCTAATGAGGCAATGAACCCAACAGGGGTGAGAGGATGAGCTGCCAAGCCTTTCACATCAACTTTGTGTGCACTAATTAAACATCATGCCTGGATAAATGGCCCAGGATGGCAAAGTCCAGGGCTTCTCACAGATGGTTCCAGGAAGTCACATGGTTGGCTGAAGAGGATTTGGTCATGAATAAGATGAAACCTCAAACCTCCTCACTAGTTCTGTGTGACCAGGTACATTTCCTTGTATCAGTAGCAAGCCATGGGGCGAATGTCAGGTGGGCCCCAGAAATCAATTTCCCATTGGGGAGTACCTGCTAAATGTATGCTTATTTCATTTTAATATATAATGAAAGTGGACATACATTGAGCTATGAGATGCTCTAAAGCAGGGGTCCTCAAACTTTTTAAGCAGGGGGCCAGTTCACTGTCCCTCAGACCGTTGGAGAGCTGGACTGTCGGCCCTGGGACTAGTTGGCTGCTAAGCAGGACAGGCAGTGGCGGCAAAAACACCTGGCGGGCCAGATAAATGTCCTAGGTGGACATGTGGCCTGCCGGCCATAGTTTGAGGACGCCTGCTCTAAAGTATAAATTCGTTAGAGGTTTTTCTTTTTTTTTCCTTTCTGAACCTATACTGTTTGTCTTGGCGAGCTCTCTTAAATATCCTTTGACCTTTTGCAAACCGGTTTATTTACTAAGTTTGCTCTCAATTCTTTTTATTCAATAGAACTTCTTGGGAATTTTCCCTGGACAAAATTTTACACTGGATAGGGAGATGTACACAGTCCAATTTTAAGGAGAATACAAGTAGGTTTCAAAGGTATGCAAGATATTGGCCAGGGGTACTATGTCATTTTATCAAGGTCACTCTCACTTAGTGTCTTAGAAGCAGCAAATTATCTACTTCAGACTTTACTAAATCTGAAGGATCCCCTATCTTTTCTGTCTGCAGGTTCTGCAAGTATGGAAAAAAAAATTTTTTTTTGGTAAGCATTTATGTGGTCAGATAATGATGACTTTTTCACATTGAGGGAATGTTTGTTCTTTTGTGGAGTCCTTGCAATCAAAGTCAGAAAAGAGACTCCTTCCTAAAAGTCCTGAATTTTCTAATCACCCAGTAAGAATGCACTATTTCTTGATGGTTTATATAAATATGGATTATCTATGATCTCCAACTGATATGACTTTAGATCTATGTCCTCAATAATTCTATGTTCCTGTGTCATTAGAGCAAAGACTCAACACTTGGCAGAAGCAGACCATGATAGTAAGTAGAATCCAAGTTCATTTTCAGATCCAGTAGTGATAGTTGGGGCAAGTCTTTATTTACTTAGAACTATGCTGAATGTTTTCACATATATTATCTTATTGGTGCTTTAAAAAGAAAACTTATGAGAGTAGTACTATTTTCAATGTTTTCCACATACAGATAATAAACCCCTAGAAAATTGAATTGATTTATTCAATGTCATAGCTGGGAAGTGAAACTAGAACTTCTAAATTCCATGCCTATGTTCTTTCATTGGTTACTTGGTGTAATTGGTTCCTATTCTTCATAGGACATGGTATATTGAACAGTGAGGATACCAGCAAACCATGCTGGTCAATTTTGTCCCTCAGTCAGCTTGAGGGCATTCCTAGTAGTCTGCATCCTCTTTTTTTGCCCAGCATTTAACTTGAGAAAAATGTGATGTGTTGGTTGTCTAATAATGTCCCTGTTCATAAATTCTTTATATTAAATCAAGGTAAATGGTGAAATATTGTAAAAGATGATAATGTTTGGTCATTTGTTTGCTTCAAATAACTGGCTTAAAGCTGATATGTGAACTGTGATCAGCATAAACCCTTTAGAGACATCTTCTGCAATCAAAATTTCTAGAACAGTCATGCAAGTCATTCTGGACCTGGGACATGATAAAGGGCTTATTTGTATTTGTAGAGAAGAATCTTTCCTCTAAAACTTGAGAGGAAGACAAATTTTAAAGGGCAAAGATTCTTTGAGCCTTGATTGGTAATGAGAGTATGAGCTTCTTGGTCAACTTGTATGTAGCTACTTTCTGAAGACAAGTTTATTCTTGCATTGTGAAAAATGGGCACTTTCATCTTCCAACATTTTGTGGCTGAATAAAGTTGAGGCAAATTGTTCACAGTAAGAGATCATGGTTTCTGTCAAGAGGTAAAAAGAATCCCTAAAGTCCAAGCAGCATTTTTCTGTTGATGAATTCCACACTATAAAGACCCTTGTTCTGCATTAGACAATGAGGCGACAACCAGAGTTGCATTTGGGGGAATAAAAACATACTAAAAGTTGAATAGCTGCAGCCTTGTTTAAAGACATAATTTTGGAGACCATGCGATGTGGATTGAGCTTCAGTTCACTTCATTTCAGAAGAGTGAATACCAGGGAAAGTAATGCAATTCCCCAAACTTTCACTGCTCACGATTCTCTGATGACTCCCATATTCGTATCTCTTAGCTCAAAGCTTCGCAATCAACTCCAGATGCCGGTTCCAACTGCCTGCACAACAGTTTCACTGACACGTGTTACGTACACATCCTGCTCATCCGACCAACAAAAGCTACTCTGCTCCTTCTTCTCTTGTCTTTTAAAATCCTGGCTGGAGTTATTATTACATAGATTCTTCCTCCTCTCTTGTTCCTCACACTCTCTCAATCATTATGGTATGTTCATACTACCTTAGAAATATCCCTCAAATCCAATTCTTCCACTTCATTTCTTGCTCATTACCACTCCCTTGGATTTTTCTTGCCAAGATCATTGCAAACATTTCCCACTGATCTCCCTGCCTCGGGATTTGCCCCTTTCCAATTTTTCACACACTCGGCTGCCAGGATTTTTCTTCCGAAGAAAAATGTCATAATGTTGCTCCTCTGCTTAAAGACCTCCATTGTTTCCTGCTTGCCTGAGGGATAAAGTTCAAACTTGTTCATATGGTTTACAAGGCCTTTCACAACCTGAACTCAATTTATCTATCCAATCTCATTACTTGCCACTCCCCTCAATCACACACTCAACGTGAAGCTGAGCTGTTTTGTTCTCTTAAAACATGATGCGCTTTCTTAATTTTATTTGTTTTTATAAGCTTTTCTATGCCTAGAATCCTTTTCTCTACCCACCCCCCAATCTTCTAGTCCTCTTTAGAAACTAAGCACAATGATTGAGAACAGGTGCATTTATGGGCCATTTTTTCTGTTTCAGGCACTATGCGGAGTACTTTACATGCGTCATCTCAATTAATTAAAAAAAAAATTCCAAGATGTGGGTACTAACCACATGATAGAAAGAAGGTAATTGAGATTTAGAGCGCTTGGGTTATTGTTAAATTTACAAAAGGGTATCCAGGCTGAGGAACCCCAGAACCCACACCTTAATCTCTACAGCACATTGCCTGAAATAGTAAGTGAATGAATAAACAAGCACTACTAGAAAACGTCAGGCTTTGCTTTTGAAGAAATCTTAGCATGTTTTTATGCTCTGAACCTTTAGAGGGGGAGCTACCAGCCCCATTTTTTCAATGAGTTTTGTAAATTCATTACCAATGAACCTTTTCCTAGAGGCTTCTGTGACCTACACTCCTGTTGGTGTACATAAAATGTTATATTGGATTGAACTATCAATACTGGCTCAATCGTCTGTCTCTCCCTTACCAGACAATGAGCTCCTAGTGCATCAAAAATACATTTTGTTTCTTGATGTAACTGCCTCAGTATCCAACATGATGCTTGGTGCAGAATAGGCTTCTATGTGTCTGTGCTTCTGAAATAAACAAATGAACAAATAGCTCTAAGAAGGTTTAATACCCTTGTTTTAGTTTAGAAGTAGATACATCATAGCTGGTAATAATCCAGTCAGCATGATTATAGTAATTTGTATATTTTCCTCCACACATTAGTTAGTCCTTTTCCGTTTCTCCAAACAATCTCTATTACAAAGAACATCGCGATGGATCTTCATTTACAAAGTTCTTTTCAATATTTAGGCTAATTTCATTGGATTGATATTCAGAAATGGAAGTAATGGTCATTTCTAAGAGTCTTGGTAGATACCATCAAACTATTTTTCTAACTGTATGTATTTCTCATTTGTAATGTCCATAATAACATTTGAGTATCCCAATTTTAGCAAGTTGGGAGAGTTCTTCCCAAGGTATCCTCTGAAAACTGTATGAGGCAGTGTCATTCCTTCTGAATGTAACCATTTAACTAGTAAAGTTTCATGCTAGAAATTATTTTCTGGCTCCAAAGGAAAAAAAATGAAGATTTTCCAGCAGATAATCTAGTGAGACCATATTGCCATGCTGGTTCTATATCTGGAGTTCAAGACACTGTTTACGTTTTTCACACAACATGGCCTCTAAATACTTGGGAATGATTTTTCTAGTGATCAACTGAAGCCATTGGAGATCTTTTGTAACACTAGAGAAAAAACTGGGTTTGTCAGGTTCCTAGAATTGTTTAAAAATTATACTTCATGGGTGATTTAAGGGATTTTTCAAAAAGTAATTTTTTTAAGACCATATGCAGTTTTTTCCTAAAACAAACATTGGCAACAAAATTTTAAATAAAGGCTGGGCATGGTGGCTCACACCTGTAATCCAGCATTACTCTGGGAGGCCAACACAGTGGATTGCCTGAGCTCACAGGTTTGAGACCAACCTGAGC
>CAUYTI010050259.1:0-13794 GCA_963575145.1 Galago senegalensis | reverse complement strand
AAATAATAATAGTAACCCAATTTTACCTAAAGGAACCTAAAAATAATTCAAGTTGTATAGAAAAGAGAAAAGACTGTCTTCCCGTACACATGGCTATATATATATACATATATATATATATATATATACACACATATATATATGTATATATATATATATTTTTTTTTTTTTTTGAGACAGGAGCCTCAAGCTGTCCCCCTGGGTAGAGTGCTGTGGCATCACAGCTCACAGCAACCTCCAACTCCTGGGCTCAAGCAAGTCTCCTACCTCAGCCTCCCAAGTAGCTAGGACCACAGGCGCCAGCCACAACGCCCAGCTATTTTTGGGTTCTAGCCGTCATTGTTGTTTGGCGGGCCGGGCTGGGTTCGAACTCGCCACCTTGGGTGTATGTGGCTGGCGCCTTAGCCACTTGAGCCACAGGTGCCGAGCCACATGGCTATATTTTGAAATGCTAAAAACTTCTAAAGAAACCATAATAACATTTAGTTTGATAATGTGTAATTCAAAATAATTGTATTTCTTGGCTAAATTATCTATAGTTCTCAAATAAAAACATTTGCTAATCCAAATAAATTTCTTCAAGGTAAAATTTTGAGACCTTTGTGATGAAAATATATTCTTCTGAGTTTTTCTAATCAATAACTTATGGGCCTCATATTTTGTTTTATTCTGATATGATATTTTTATATCATCCTCCAAATCACATCAAATTTCTTGTATGCAAACCTGTTCAAATGCTATCTATAGGAACTAGAAGTCAGTAGAATGCCCTAAGTCCCAAGTACTTATGACAATGTGTAGAGTCTGATTCTGGAAGTTAACCTGGTAATGATCATTTCACAATTGGGAAAATCCCTATGGTCTTCAAATTGGTAAATACCTTAAAAACCTTTTGTGTTCAGTATGTTATTTTAGAGAGTTTTAACTAAATCCAAATTGCTCTCAGAGACTAAAAAACACAGGTTCTGGGCCCAAAATAAGCGCCAGCACAGAACTTAAAAAGAGATTATCATTTATAGTTTTCCAAGTTAGATTTAGGGATTGTAGGCAAGCCATTTAACATAATTAAACATTTATTTTCTTCATCTGCAATATGAATATCAGTAATATCTAGTCTACTAATCTCTCAAGGCAATTTTAATGATCAAATGAAGAACTGTAAGAGTGCTTTTTAACCATTAATAAACTTAATTAATAAATCATTAATATACAGTAAGACTCAGAAAATCAGAAAGGACCTGAACTAAATTGAATATAGTTTCTCATTACTGATTCATAACCCCTTCTCTGGGAAAACTCTGGGCAGATCTCAGTGATGCTTATATATTTACACTAGACTGAAATTTGAAAAATACACTGCCCACCAGAGAATATAATACCATCATCTCAGTCTATTTTACCTATATGAATACAATCATACAGGAAAACCACTACCAGTACTGTAGTCCTATTTTCCTGGTCTAAAAATTCTCACTATTGACAAAGCCAGAAGTAGAAGGCTGGAGGGCTAGAGGAAGGAATTCAGTCACACATGAAATGCCTCCTGTCAAACAGTCTTGAATAACTTTAGTTGTTAAGTTTTGTTTTATAATGTATAAATAGCTATTGATCTTACCTTTGGTCTCTAGAGTAACTGGATCAGAATATTCTCCAGCCACAGCCTTGTTACAAGCTCGCACTCTGAAATTCATACACTTTGAATCAAATTTTAAGCCTAAAAAAATGAAAATTGTTTTTAGACATGAAAAGCAAAGAGAACAACTCTTTAAACAGACAATTTTTCTTCCTCGGAAATACTGATTAAAGGGTAATAATGCTTGAAATAAGAATCATGATTTATTATTTTACTCAAAAAATAAAATTATACAGTTTATCAACTTTTATTTCAACTGAGTAATAAAAAGTATCATTTTACCAGCCTGAGCAAGAGTGAGATCCCCCATCTCCACAGAAAAATTAAAAGATCAGCCAGAAGTAGTGGTGTGTACCTGTAGTCCTAGGTTGAGGCAGGAGAACTGCATCAGCCCAGGAGTTTGAGACTGCAGTGATGTACAGTCACACTATAGTCTTCTTTTGTGAAAATGAGGGGAAGTAAGACATAGAAATTAATAACAGGCTCGGCGTCTATAGCTCAACCGGCTAAGGCGCCAGTCATGTACACCTAAGGTGGCAGGTTCGAATCCCCAGCCCAGACCCGCCAAACAACAATGACGGCTGCAACCAAAAAAAAAAATAACCGGATGTTGTGGCGCGCGCCTGTGGTCCCAGCTACTTGGGAGGTGGAGGCAAGAGACTCACTTAAGCCCAGGAGTTGGAGGTTGCTGTGAGCTGTAATGCCACGGCACTCTACCCAGGGGGACAGCTTGAGGCTCTGTCTCAAAAAAAAAAAAAAAAAATTGTAAAATAAAAAAAAAAAGAAATTAATAACAAAATCTTTGAAGTTAGGTCCACATTAGAATCTCAGTCCAAAAATTACAGCTATGGGACCTTCAACTACTTTACTGAGCCTCAGTTTTCTATCTGTAAACTATGATAAAACCAATTTCATCATTGTTGTAAAGATTAAATGAAATACACTCTGTGTAACACACTTGTGCCTGGCTCATGACAAACAGTAATTGCTCAATAATGGCAATTCCTACTGTTACTGCTCACACATCCTGCATACTAAGTATTGAACAACTCAGGCAATATGGGGCCATTTCAAATAGCCAAAGTTCCCTATATACGGAGACATCTTTTTAAAGGCTTTCAAAAGGCCAACACACAAGTTTCTAATATGCAGTCAAAGTTCTACAGTAAGTATTTACATACAGATAATCTTAAGACAGTAAAAGCAACAGTATTTACAGAATCTGAAGCACTAGAATATTTACATGGGGGTAACTGGGCACATCTAAAAAATTAACAGCTTTTTTATTTAGTCAGAAAACCAAAGTAAAAATCAAATGTTACTCTGAAATAATTGTTTTCAGAATAACCCTTCATATTTGTTTTACATACATTCACCAAGCTAAAAATGTCCATAAATAATTAAAACAAAAGAAAAGGTTTCCTTGATATTTTAACAGAAATTTACTTCCATAATAAATACTAAAAAGTCAGCTTGGCTAAAGAAACTTAATTTTATACTTTAAAGTAACTAAAATTATTTTTCAGAATTGTATTTATTTTCTGAGACGGTGATTCCTGAAATGCAGTCATTTTACCTGATAGCGTATATTCAGTACCCTTTATATTATCAATTATCTCCCAGCATCTCTCATCCTTTACACGCGGAAGTCCATCAAAATTAGTCTTCCTATATTCCAGTATAAAGTGGTCAATCTTATTATCTTCTTCTGGCATTCTCCACGCTACTGTTACACAGTTGTCAGCCACCAAACACTCTATAGGATCTATCTCTGGAGCTTTGGGGACTGCAGGGGAGAGGAAAAAAGGCTCATTCATTTACTATGGCACTAATCAAATATTTATGTTTGTCGCTCAAACTGCACTTTTTCATTCTGCTTTTGAATTGTTCAAACGTGAACCAGGTTAATAAAATAAGGATATCCTATAAGTTGCAAAGTAACTATTTTCAAAGCATCTTTTATTTCTAGACTATTAAAAAATTCAAGTTTCAAAGTTTTCTCATAAACATATTCATAGTTCATTAAAATCTCAGATGGCAAAAAGCAAATTCAAACATGCTAAGGACAAAGAATCAAAAATTTAACTTTTGAACACATACTTTTAATCTGTTATTTTGAACAGCTGTACAATATAAATTAAATTAGTACTAAAAAGAATAAATTGATTTGAACATAACAATTCAAGATTGTATTTTCAATGTGTTTAAATATTTGTTCATGTAAGAATTTTAATTTCTCAGAAAGTAACAAAAATGAATTAATTCTCTAATCCCCCAAAACACTTACAGATTTTTAAATGTTTCTCCCAAGAGCTCTTTGACTCATTAAAATAAATCAGAATAAGTGAGTCACATTTAACACATATGAATATCGATTTATTTTCCATAAAGGAGCTATTTCACACATGTTGCATTTACGTATCAGCCTATTTGTAGAACATGATCCTCCAGTAATATAGAAGTGTCTGAACTGTGTTAAACTATGCAGTCCAGCAAGTACTGTATTGAAACATTTTGCTAAAAAAATTTTAAAAGAATTTATTCCAAATATGCAAGGTTAGTTCAATATTTGAAATCAATTAATGTAAGCTATCACATCAACAGAAGAAAAATCATATAACTGTTATCAATAAACGGAGGAAAATATTTGACAAAATCCAACATCCATCCATGACCAAAAAACTCTTAGCAAGTTAGGAACGGAGGGGAAGTTTACTTGATAAAGAACATCTTCAAGAAAACCATAATTAACATTATACTTATTAATGGTGAGAAATGAGATACCTTTCTCCTAAAATTGGAAACAAGGTGAGGATGTCCTCTCTCACTACTCCTACCCATCATATTAGTGAGAGTCTTAGCTAAATGAAATAAGAAAAAAAAGTAAAAGGCATACAGATTGGAAAGGAAATAATAAAACTTTGTTCACAGATGACATGATTATCTATGCAGAAAATCCCAGCAAGTAAACATATATCTTAGAACCAATAAGTGATCATCAGAAGAGTGCAGATCACAGGATGGACAGATGGAGTAGAGGAATTTTAGAGCAGTGAAATTATTCTATATGATAACGTAATGGTGGATACATGACATTATGCATTTGTCAAAACCCACAGAACTATATAACATAAAGAATAAACACAATATAAAAGATGGATCTTAATTAATAATGTGTCATTATTGGTTCATCAACTGAATTAAATGTACCACACTAATGCAAGATGTGAATCACAGGGGAAAGTACATGTGGGAGAATGAGGAGGTGAGTATATGGCAACTCTCTGTATTACAGTGCTCAACTCTCCACAAACCTAAACCTGTTCTAAAAGATAAAGTATAGTCAGCTCTCTATAGCCACAGATTCAACCCACCACAGACTGAAAATATTCAAGGAAAAAAATATACAAGAGCACAACAATAAAAATAATACAAATAAAAATACACTATAACAATTATTTAGACTGTATTATATATTATAAGTAATCTAGGGATGATTTAAAGTGTATGAGAGGATGTGCACAGGTTATATGCAAATACACCATTTTACATAAGAGACTTGAGCATCCATGGATTTTGATATCCAAGGGAGATTCCTAGGACTAAACCAGTCCCTCATAGATACCAAAGGATGACTACATTAATTGGTAAAATAACTACAACAAGAACAACAAAAGAATTCTATACAAAGATTAAAATGTAAAGCAATACGACAGCTAAAAATAATAAAGTAAACCAAATACCTCAGTAAATTACCAAGATGAAAAGAACTGGACTCAAAATATTAATTCTTCAAGCCTTACTTAAGAGGGCAAATTTTAAGTCTTCAAGTATTACTAGTAAGAGGAAGGGAAAGTGATCTATCTCCAGTAACTACAGGGTGTCTCCAAAGTTCAACTTTTGTATGTGTAATTATACAATAAACACTTAGAACCCGATAGACCTTATTACTAAGAAAATTGGCAACCAAATAAGTATGTATCCTTTGTCATTAGTGTGACTTTCCTTCTTTTGTCTTGGAGGGGTTTTGTTCCTGTAATACTTAACAGATATTTATCTCTATTAAAGCAACATAAAAAATGTAGATTACTATTCACTGCTTAGAGAAGAGACCATAGGCATTCATGAATTTAATGTTCTGCTGAGCCTTTATGTGAAGAAACATAGGGTCTATAGCATGCAGCAATTTTATAATTTTGCTGTGTCATAAACCTGTACAGCAAGTCCCATGAGGCCACATAAAAAGAGTCAATCCATGAGTGGGCCCAGCTAATTCCCATTATTTATGTTTCAATTCATCTGACTTTCTAGTAAGACCGTACTGGCAAAAAGGGTCTTCTTCTATGTGATAATAGTCACCCCCAAAACTCCAAATCCTAAAGTTGAAAAAAAAAATCTAAGAAAGCTGTGGTACTTGGGAGGGAAAAAGAAAATTCAGATATAATTTAAGAGTGGAATGTCAAATTAGATTTGGCTCAGATCTAGTATGTGGGAAGTTCACTCTAGATCCTACACAGAAGAAAGAAAACAATTCATCAAAAGGGGGGCATAAATTCAGGAGGAATATGAAAGGTAGTATATTCATAGAGTATTACCTAGGAAATGCAGTACTCTCTTTGAAAATGAGAATGGAAAGCAACCCACTCATCTGCCTACATATTTTTATAAAGCAACAGTGATCAGCAATAGTACGAAAACTGGCTGAAGAATTTACAAACATTTTCTCTGCCTGCAAATGTAAAAGTATAAGCAGCATCAACATTGTCACAAATGTTTCTCAGCTACAAAAACTCAGAAAGGAGAAAGGATATAAAGTCACAGTTTCAATGCATAAAAAGGACTGAATATGTGGGAAATGACTTCATAATTATAATTTTAAAATTTTAAATTATAATTTATAATTATCATCCACCATTACTATCACTTCCATTGTTGAGACTCAGATAAGTCCACAATATTACTATATATATGTAATGTAGTATAAAGTTGATTTTATTGGCATTTATGAAATGAATTAAAGAATAAAGGTATTTCTTCATTTTATAAGTTAATTTGATTACATCTTATGGGAGATATTTATGTTACATAATAGTAAAATATAAAAAATTAAAGAGATTTGAATACATCTTTCATGAATTCTTAAAATCCATTATACTTTTCCTTTGGGATGAAACTCCTCCACAACATGATTCTTATTTTTTATTATGCTTCATTCCTTCAGCCTGTCTTAACAGTTTGTCAGAAGAGGAAATCCTAACTCTATATGTAATCGACTTGACTGTATAGCAGGCATGGTCTTGATCTGTTAAGGCATCATTGAAAGCACAAAAGAAAAAAGTAGTGAGAAGGCTGAGTTTTTAATTGTTTTATTAAAATTCTAAGTAACAGGGCTTGGCGCCTGTAGCTCAAGCGGCTAAGGCACCAGCCACATACACCTGAGCTGGTGGGTTCAAATCCAGTCTGGGCCCGCCAAACAAAAATGATGGCTGCAACCCAAAAATAGCCAGGTGTTGTGGCGGGCGCCTGTAGTCCCAGCTACCTGGGAGGCTGAGGCAGGAGACTCGCTTGAGCCCAGGAGTTGGAGGTTGCTGTGAGCAGTGAAGCCACGGCACTCTACCCAGGGGCTCAGCTTGAGGCTTTGTCTCAAAAAAAAAAAAAATCTGCTCTGTGTGAAGGCTATGTTAACCAGTTTGATGGAAGTGTTTCGGATTGTGTGTGAAAACCCCACACTGTACCCCAGAAATGCACTAATGTACATAGTTACCATTCAATTAAAAAAAAAATTCTGCTCTGTGAAAGACAGCATCAGGAGAATGAAAAAATAAGCCACAGACAGGGAGAAAGTATTTGCAAAAGAAACACCTGCTAAAGATTATTATCCAAAATATACAAAGAACTCTAAGATTCAACAAAACAAAATAAACAACGCAATTAAAAAACAGGACAAAGACTTTAACAGACACCTCAGAAAAGAAGATATACAGATAGTAAGTATATGAAAAGATGCTTCATACAAGGCCTGACAATTAAGTTCATGAACTCATCCTACAAAGAGTGCTATCTATATACTTCATTGTTGAATATCTCTCTAGTCGCCTTCGAAGTGTTCCCCTGGAGAAGCTGTGCATTGAAGCCACCAGCATCTAATCCACATTTCAAAGCAATTTTGGAACACTTTTTCTGTACCGGCTGTCAAAGCTCTTGGCATATTATGTTTGATGGCCTGAATGTCATCAAAATGTCTTCCTATCAATATGTCCTTTATCTGGATTCATTAATTGCAACAACTGTATCACTCTGGTAGGGGATGTTGATAATGGAGGAGGCTCTGCATGTGTGAAGATGTATAGAAAATCTCTATAATTTTCACTCAATTGTGCTGTAAAACCAAAATTGCTCTTAAAAAAAACTATTCTAAAAAAGATATGAACATACTTAAGAAAATATGTGTATTTCTACAACCTTGCAATTGGGAAGATCTAAGTGAGACCTTTTTAAAATCTAACAGCCACAAAGGAAAAGTGTTACACATTTGCTTACATAAAAATTAATTTTTTTTTTTTTGCTAAGAAAAATTCATGGCTCAGCACCAATAGCTCAAGCGGCTAAGGCACCAACCACATACACCAGAGCTGGAGGTTTGAATCCAGCCTGGGCCTGCCAAACAACAACTACAACCAAAAAAAAAAAAAAAAAAAATAGCCGGGCATTATGGTGGGTGCCTATAGTCCCGAGGTTGCTGTGAACTGTGATGTCACAGCACTCTACCCAGGGCAACAGGTTGAGGCTCTGTCTCAAAAAAAATTCACAATAAGCAGCGCTATAAGGTCAGTTGGCAGGGTGCTAGCCACATATACCCAGGCTAGTGGGTTTGAACCAGGCATGGGCCAGCTAAAACAACAATGACAACTGCAACAACAACAATAAAAAATAGCTGGGTGTTGTGGGTGGGCACCTGTAGTCCCAGCTACTCAGGAGGCTGAGGCAAGAGAATCACTTAAGCCAAGAGTTTGAGGTTGCTGTGAGCTATGACACTACAGCACTCTACCAAGGGCAACATAGTAAGACTCTCAAAATAAAAAAGAAAGAAAAGAAAACTAATTAAATTCTGACTATCGAGTTGTGAAAAAAAATTGGAAGAGGATCTATAGCAAGCTGGAATCTGAACTCCTACATACACTGTGAAATGGCAAAGCAAAATTTTAAGTAATAGTATATATGTATGCTGCTATTTTTAAAAGGGAATAGATTATCTATTAGGTTTAATCATGTGAAACTCCCAATTATGAAGGTAAAAAATAACCAACTATTAGCAACTACATGATGATTTTATAGAAATAAACTGTTGCTGGGAAGATAAGCACATGCTAGTATACAGTGGTAACTTCTAGAGAAAAAAACTCGAAGTCTGAGATGAGAGAGCTACTTTTTATTTCTTTTTTTTTGTACTAATTTCACTTTTTATTCCCCACATATATTCCTTTTTATATCAAAAATTATTCAATAAGACCAGGCACAGTGGCTCACACCTATAATCCTGCACTTTGGGAGGCCGAGGCAGGAATGCTTGAGGCCTAGAGTGAGATAAAAAGACCCTGTCTCTTAAAAAAAAATTCTTCTTAATTAGCTGGGTATGGTGGTGCATGCCTGTAGTCTTAGCTACTTGGGAGGCTGAGGCAGGAGGATCCCTTGAGTCCAGTAATTCAAGGTTATGCCGAACTATGTCTGCACTACTGGATTCCAGCCTGGGCAATAGAGCAAGGCCTTATCACAAAAAAATTTAAAAAATCCAATAAAAACACTGATGTAGCTTTAATATGTGAATAGAGAAGGAACAAAGGACAGTGTTCTTCTCTAGATTGCTGTAATTTTTCTTTGCTCCTCTGCTGAAATGGAAAATTATACTAGGAATGCTCTACATCCAACATTTATATGAAGAAGTATGAAATCCTGAAGTTTTAGGGTCATACTGGTGGTAAATAGAGCTAGACAGTTAATATGACTTATAAAAGTTTTTTCTGGCTGGATGTGGTGGCTCTCACCTATAATCCTAGTACTGTGGGAGGATCACTTGAAGCCAGGAGTTCAAGACCAGCTTGAAAAACACAGTGAGACCTCATCTCTACAAAAAAATAGAAAAACTTGCCAGCCTTGGTGGCAAGTGCCTATAGTTCTAGTTACTCTAGACGGTGAGGGAGGAGAATCACTTGAGTCTAGGACACTGATGTTGCACTGAGCTATAAGGACGCCACTGCACTTTTCATCATTAATATGATTTTTTAATATTTACACTTAATATTTTTTAATATTTACACTTCTTTAATATTTACATACTAGTATTGTTACAAAAAAAATCACAGGGCAAAAATTTTTTTATATAAAACTTTACATGTAATACCTGTATTTACCTGGCAAAAACTTCAAAGTTTGCAGCATCTGTCTTTCCTGAGAGAAATCCACCATCAAATGAGTCATGTTGTCACTGACTTTTGGTTTCAAAGAAAGGCGAAAGGCTGAAGCCATTGTGACTCTATGGTAAACACAAACAAACTTTTTAAAATAAAAGAATATGAAGTATGAAATCATATTTAATTCATAAAATGAAAAGAAAGAAATTATATCACCTAAAGACTTCAGAGATTATAACAAAGGTAAAAGTTAAATAGAAATTTGCTTAGAGTCTTTTAAAAATAACTAAAAAACTGCAAAATCCCTTTTAAATATATTTAACATAATTTTTAAAATTGCACATATACAAATATCACAAGAAACAAATATCCAATTTGGATAAAATTTATCAGACCATACACTGATGTGAACCTCTGTACACTCAATCTGACTTCCTGATGCCAGCCTCACTCCGTTTCGCATACCAAATAATGAACTTAAATATACCCCAATTCAAACTTTCTCCTTAGTAGTCAGAGCTACCCCACTCACCCCCAAGTAGGAGTGGAGATGGCTGACCTAATACTGTATAGCTTGGTAGCTGCTAAAGATAGGCCATGGTTGAAAAAGAGAAGTGAAATCACCATGAGTGAATAATTCCATACTAGTAGGTGTCGCTATGATCAACATCTGCCACACAGAAGCACACTAAGAGAAACAGCCCTATGAAACTATATGCCATGGAAACAGCAGGAGTTCAATAAACATTGACTAGATGTATGTGGAGTGAAACACAAAAAGAATGAAGCCAAACGAGAACTCACCTATAGGGAAATTGTTGTCAATTAAAACTGGAGATTAAATGAACTCCCTTATTGTACTGATTTATAATTTTAGTTCAAATTTCAAGTTTTCATAGTACTGCAAATTTCTATAAGTATCACAGAGTAAGTCCCTTACTATCTTTGGTCAAGAATGATACAGATGCACTATGCTTGAACAAGGTCCTATTAGTAGACAATTTGGTAAGGAAATAAATAAAGATGGTCAGACAGAGGGAATACCAGGAAAAGGTCCTTCAAATCTACCCTAGAGATCAAACTTATTGCAATCACTTATATGGGCTGAAATATGTCAAATTTTTGCTGTATTCAACTATTCATTTTAAAACTAGAAAAGTAATCACTTCATTTAATAGTTACCAATAAGTAAACAATCCATTTATCAAAAAGGAAGTGTAGAATGAACTGTAATTTACAGAGAAGGTAACTCACACTGACTAAATCCTTAGTATATGCCAAGTATAATGCAGAGTATTTTACACTCAATACATTAAACTATTGGTTTTCACATAATAAAATTTCAAATTATATCAATTAGAAATAAAAACACATCTTAAGCCTTACATGTATTGTTTTTTTATGTCCCCAAGTACCTTTTGATTTGATTCTGAAATAGCTGTCTTCAGCTAGGGACTTAATAAATGCTCACTGAATCAGTGAATGGGTTTGAACCTACTTGGTTTTTCCAAACCTGAGAAATTACTTAAATGTTTACCGAGAAATGTTGAGGAAAAAATACGTGCAAGTGTTTCAGAGAATTTTAAATCTAAAACCTATAAAACGTGTAAAACTTAATTTCATCACTATGACCTCAAAGAAAAGAATGTGCCCCCAAAGTGCATCAGAAAGGCTTAACAGAGTTTATAAAACAAGAGTTAGTAACCCTTATTTTCTAGTCAATGAAATTTTAAGTTTCTATGCAGCGATTCAGATGTATAACAATGCTTTATTATTTCAGAGGACTGAATTTTGTTGTTAAGAACAGGGTCTCACTCTGTTGCCTGGGCTAGAGCTCAGTGGTGTCATCATAGCTCACTGCAGCCTCAAACTCTTGGGCTCAAAGTGATCCTCTTGCCTCAGTCTCAGAGTAGCTGAGACTACTGGCATGTGCCACTACACCTAGATATTCTTTTTATTTTCATGGAGATAAGGTTTGGCTGTGTTGCTTGGGCTGGTCTCAAACTCATGGCCTCAAGCAATTCTCCCATTCTGGCCTCCCAAGTGCTAGGATTACAGTTGTGAGCCACCTCGCCTGGCCTCCTTCTTGGTTTATTTCTAATAGCACAGCTGAATTCAACAGTCCTGAGGATAGAAATATGGGAAGACTGGGCAGTGGGAACTGAGGCAGTGGAGATTGTCTTTTTATGTATCTTACATAAATTGAGTTTTGTTACACTTAAAGGTTTAATGAAATTATGTAAATTAAAGTTTAATAAGTTTGAAATTTGACTGATTATGACAGGTAGATAATGGGTCAAAGAAATAGAGATTGGAGATGTAGCTATTAAAGAGTGTATATATAGTCAGACCATGTGTGTTATTGAGAGACAAGTCTGTTGAAATATGTAATAGTAGAGGTTTTGTTATCCAAAGACAAGAATAGTCTGGCTGAGGCTTTTTTTTTTCCTAAGTGAGGCTCTGAGAGTTTTTTTTAAACTAAAACTTTGGGTTGAGGGGTTTAATAAAGACTTGACCTCTTCTTTTAGTATGAGTTTGTATAGGGGTCTATAAAAATAACAAGGTATAAGACATATTAGAAACAGTATAGACATTAAGATTTTTATGAGAGAGAAATATTTTCTTGGAAATATAAGAGGAAAATGTCTTTTTCTCTCTAACTTTTGATATGGGTATGACATCAGCCTATCTGTCTGGCAGGGACCAGGGGACTTCACTGTTGTCTCAGAAAACTATTTATGTGGTCAAACTGGTATCTACCCTCACATCCTATTTCTCAGCTTTGTTCCTTGTTTCATGAACTACATCTACTTTTTAAGTTTAGAAATAACATATAGCAAAAAGAGAAATAATTACAAGAGCTAGTTAAAAAATAACTTAGCTGACATTGTAGGTTCCATAAGAACAACGACATACACTACAAGATCTGATTTTACTAAACAACTGATTTGCTGATTAAACAATAATGTATATATTGGCTCTGCGTCTATAGCTCAGCAGCTAAGGCCCCAGCCACATACACCAGAGCTGGTAGGTTAGAACCCAGCCCAGGCCTGCCAAACAACAATGACAACTACAACCCCAAAATAGCGGGGCGTTGTGGTGGACACCTGTAGTCCCAGGTACTTGGAAGGTTGAGGCAAGAAAATCACTTAAGCCCAAGAAGTTTTTTTTTTGGCCAGGGCTGGGCTTGAACCCACCACCTCTGGCATATGGGGTCAGCACACTACTCCTTTGAGCCACAGGCGCCACCCAAGCCCAAGAGTTTGAGGTTGCTGTAAGCTGTGATGCCATAGCATTCTACCGAGAACAACACAGTGAGACTGTCTCAAAAAAAAAAAAAAAAGAAAGAAAGAAAGAAAGAAACACTTAACAATAATGTATATAATAAAGATAGAGTCCACCCAGAACAAAGGGCCGTTTGCCATGTCCTCACCTTAGGAGGCAGAAGGTTCCCTGGGCCCACTCTTTAAAAAGTCTAATTCTTGTGCAGTGCCCATGGCTCAAAGGAGTAGGGCGCCAGCCCATCATATACTGGAGGTGGCAGGTTCAAACCCGGCCCAGCCAAAAACTGCAAAAAGAAAAAAAGTCTAATTTCTTGTTTGTAAGTCTTTTATTTCTTTCATTCCCTCATTACCACCAACACTGGGGAAAAAATCCCTGGTGTAGTTTGGGGCTGGTCCCCAACATAGTCCCTCTCTCTCAGTTTTATTTTTGAAAAAGGGCGGATGGGTGGCGGGAGGGTGACTGGAA
>CAUYTI010050257.1:0-10860 GCA_963575145.1 Galago senegalensis | reverse complement strand
TCTTCTGCCTCAGCCTCCCAAGTAGCTGGGACTACAGGCGCCCGCCACAACGCCCAGCTATTTTTTGTTGCAGTTTGGCCGGGGCTGGGTTTGAACCCGCCACCCTCGGTATATGGGGCCGGCGCCCTACTCACTGAGCCAATGTTCTTGATAAACTTCTGGATCAAATTGAAGGCTCCTGTGTAGAAATGTTAAATAAATTTGCATGCCCCTTTCTCCTGTTAATCAATGTGCCTTATGTCAGTGATTTTTTTTTTCAGTGAACACTTTTTTTTTATGAAACATAAATGAATCTCATGTTTAGACTTGGGTCTCTTCCCTAAGATACTGCATTTTTGGATATGCAAATATCCCCAAATCTGAAAAAATCTGAAATCTGAAATACTTCTCGTCTCAAGCATAAGGATGCATAAGGAATAAAGATGCTCAAAGTGTAGGTACTAGGATCTACATCCTTATACAACTCTGAGCCTTAATTTCCTCATCAATATAAGGGAAATGGTGATATTACTTACCTTGTAGGTTTTTAGCTTTGTTTTTAGGTACTGTAGGTGTTGTATTATTATGTATAATTTATCACAGTCTAATGTTATTTTACTTGTCTGAGTGAAGTATGGAAGCCTTACCTTCCTTCATGTTCCTTTACCTTTCCCTATTTATAACTTTTTTTTTTTTTGCAGTTTTTGGCCAGGGCTGGGTTTGAAACCGCCACCTCTGGCATATGGAACCGGCACCCTACTCCTTTGAGCCACAGGTGCCACCCTCTATTTATAACTTTTAAATATTCTTTTTATATATGTTTGGAATCATATCAGATATTACAGCTTTTGCTTGAACTTTCAAACATCCTATAAGAAATTCAAGAGAAGAATGGCCTGTTGAGGGCCAGGCGGGGTAGACCTTATGGGGAATCCTAACACTGGGAGGCCAAGGGGGTAGACTGAGGGCAACAAAGTGAGACTCTGTCTCAAAAAAAAGAACAGCCTGTTGTATTTATCTGTTTTTGTTACCGTGTTCTTTTTTCTACCTGATGCCTCAGAGTTCCTTCTTTATTTATTTATTTATTTTTTTGAGACAAAGAGTCTCAATTTGTCACCCTTGGTAGAGTGCTATGGTGTCATAGCTCACAGCAACCTTAGACTCTTGGGCTCAAGTGATTCTCTTGCCCTGGCCTCCTGAGTAGCTGGGATTATAGATGCCCACCACAACACCCAGCTATTTTTAGAGACAGGGTCTCCCTCTGGCTCAGGCTGGTCTTGAAGTCCTGAGCTCAGGCAATCCACCTGCCTTGGCCTCCCAGAGTACTAGGATTATAGATGTGAGCCATGCCCAGCATAATATTTTTCTTATTGGATGTAGGATTCAGGGTTAATATAGTCATGTTCCCTTATCCACAGAGATGTGTCCCCAGTGGATGCCTAAAACTGTCGGTAGTACTGAACCTTATATATACTGCTTTTTTGTATGCATACATACCTATGGTAAAGTTTAAATTATAACTTTGGTACAATAAGAGATTAATAATAATAAGGTGGAACACCTATAACAATATATAATAACAGAAGTTATCTGAATGTAGTGTCTCACTCAAAATATCTAACTGTACTCGTCTTCTTGTGGTGAAGTAAATGAGTGATGAGATATATTGGTGAGGTAAATGAGGTGTAGGCATTGCGACTGTTGACCTTTTGACTCATCAGAATCACCAGCTTTGGATGAGGCTGGATCTTTGAGCTATAAAGGTGTTGATGGTTGGCTATCAGGAACAGATGATGTTGATGACTAATGGATAGGTAGCAATATGCAGGGTGGCTTGAGAGTTCATCACATCAGAATGCAGTGCAATTTGCAACTTGTTTCAGTCTTTTTGAGACAGAGTCTCACTTAGCTGCCCTGGGTAGAGTGCTGTGGTGTCAGATCTCACAGCAGCCTCAAACTCCTGGGCTCAAGTGATTGTCTTGCCTGAGCCTCCTGAATTGCTGGGACTACAGGCTCCTGTTTTGAGGCCTGGGTAGCAGATATGGGTTCTCCCTCTGGCTCAGGCTGAAGTCTTGAAGTCCTGAGCTCAGGCAATCTATCCGCCTTAGCCTCCCAGAGTGCTAGGATTACAGGCATGAGCCACCGTTCCTGGCCTCAACTTATTTCTGAAATTTTCCATTTAATATTTTTGAACCTCAGTTGACCAAGGGTAACAAATCATGGAAAGTGAAACCACAGATGGTAGGAGAGTATCGTAGTTGTTTTTGATTGGCACCTGAAAAATATTGTGCCACTTCTTCTGATGGTTTCTGATGTGAAATCTACTGTTTTTCCCCTATAGGTAATGTGTTGTTTTTCTCTGGCTGCTTTTGAGATTTTTTTGACTTTATTTTTCAGAAGTTTAATTATGATGTGTCTTTGTGTGGATTTCCATGGGTTTTTCCTCTTTGGGGTTCACTTATTTATTTATTTTAAACAACAATGTTTTATGGCTTGGCTTCTTGAATATGTAGGTTTATGTCTTGTCAAATTTGGGGGATTTTCAGCCTTATTTCTTCATGTCCTTTTTTAAGCCCTATTCTCTTTGTCCTTTCATTGAGGTCTTCTGTTAATATGAAAGTTCTTTTGTAGTAGTCCTGCAGGTTTGAGAGGCTCTGTTTATTTTTTTCTTTTTCTTTTTTTAAGTTTATTTCTCTTTCTGCTTTTCAGGTTAGGTAGTTTCTGTTGTTCTACCTTCCAGTTTGTTGATTTTTTTTCTTCTATGCTCTCCATTTTGTTGTTCCAACCATCCACTGAGCTCCTTTCTTTTGGTTATTGTATTTTTCAGTTTTAAGTTCCCATTTGTTTCTTTGCTGAGACTTTGATTTTCTTTGGTGAGGCTAATTTTTCATTTGTTTCATGTATGCTTGCAGTTGTTGAATCATTTTTTATCAAGACTGCATTGGGATCCTGGTCAGATAATTTAATCCTGACATCTTTGTCAATTCAGTGTTGGCATCCATTGATTATCTTTTTGTCATTCTGTTCGAGGTCTAAAAAATTCTTGGATTTTTCTGTTGAACTTTGCACATTTTCGCATTTTGTTCTGAGGCCCTAGAGCTGATACAAATTGTTTTAGCTGGCAGGAGAAAGGGAGGTGCTATCTTGTTAATGTGCGGAGAAGATAGGTTTCTAGCTGCCTTCCTTCACCTTCATTGAAGCCTGAGGGAGGCACTCCTTGTTACTGCCCAGTGGGGATAGAAGTGCAGGTTCCCTGGGTGATCTCCATTGACATTGCTGGGAGAGGGAGATTCATTACTGGCCCAGTTACTGGCTGGTAAAGACAAAAATATGGCTCCTTACTGGCCTTCTCTGATTGTAGTAGGGAGTGTTGGGGTGCCTCTTTACCGCTGATTGTGAAATTCTAGGCTCCCTACTCTATCTAGCCTTTCCTGGTGTGGGTGGAGGTGGTGGCCTACAATTTTTTTTCTTTGGTATTTGGCTGGCGTAGAGAAATGTTTTGTGAAAAATTTGTGTCTTGCTGGGATGCTCTATTCCCAGTCCTTTGGTTAGAGAGAAAAGGCTTTTATTGGGGCTTTTTTGTCTGTGTCTGTTGGTGTTTCCCGGGGAACGCACCATAGTGCCATTCCTTGGGTTCCAAAGCAGCAACCCATCTGCTATATTGCTCCAGCTTTCAGAGACACCTTGTGCTTGTTTACATAGCATGTCAAGGAATTTTAGTTTTCCTTACTGGGAAGAATAGGGAAAAGTATGTGCATTCCATGTTCTCAGGAGGAAAACTTCTATTTTTCTTCTTCTTTTTTTTAGAGTGATTGAGAGACGGCAGAGGGCCTGACTGCCAGGGAAGCTGAACAGAGAAAAGGCAGTCTACCTGCCTGGCCACAGTTGTGCGCCCCATCTCCCCCCCCCCCCCCAAGAAAAAGTCCTTTTAAGGTTCTTTGGTTTATTAAGTAATGTTGTAATTAATGCTTTCCTCCAAAGTTCTTGCTTGGTTTTCATGCTTACTTGTCTACTAGGCAAAGGAGTGAATTAATATTTTCTGCCACGTAATTCAAATTGCAAGTCGTCAGTTCACTTTTATAATGAGTCCAATTCTGAACCTATTAAGTGTAAGATGGTTTAGGGGCAGCCATCTGAAGGCACGTATCCCTTTTTATAATCACAAGTGTAGGCAAGGGATGTAGGTGGAGAGAGAGATTTGAGAATGTAATGTAAAGTAATAGATTGTTGAAGCTGGTTTGTGTACATGAGGGTCATCCATGTTGAGGCTACATGACCTTCTGAAATAGGACTCTGGAAGGCTTCCATTGAAAAAGGAGCTGGAGGAAGAAAAGGAACAAGATGACTGAAGAGAGCCCACTGGAGAACTAGAGACAAACATTGTGTTAGGTGTTACAGAAAAAAATAACTAAGAGAAGACAGTTTCTAGAATGGCTTTGAGTGCTCATCAGAGGCGCATGTCTTAGACTGGTGAGTAATCGGATGGCGAAAATTCTAAGGTTGGATTCAGTAATGAGCAGGTTACTTACAGAGAGTCATAGTAGCAGAATAAAGGGACTAGATGCCTGCCTACACTGAATGGGAGGCGAAGGAAACTGGATGGGGGGGAAGGAAGGGAAGAAGAGGGGTGTGGTGTGGTCGTGTATGTGTCCTGTTTTTATGCTGAGGAAAAAGAAAGTGTTTTATTTATGTGCTGAAGAAAAATAGGTAGCACAATAGGAAAGACACTAGAGAAGGAACAGGTAATGCCAAGGTCCTTTGAGAAGGTTGGAAGAGATCAGATAGTTCGAAAGCATAGGTGGAAGATAAAAGCTAGGCAGGAATAGTGAGTGAACTTTTTAAAATTTTGTTTTTTTAACCCACATTCAGGGATGCTTATGGATGCAGGAGAGTTTTTAGAAGCAATGAAGAACTTGATGGGCATTACAGCTAGTTAATTTTCTTTGATATAGGAGGCAGAATAATCTCTGTGTGTGTGTGTGCGTGCGCACGGGTAAAGATGTTTTCAAAATGGTTTACCGGGGGATGGATGGGTGGAGGGAGGGTAATTAGTGGGATCACCTCTATGGTTTATCTCACAAGGGTACATGTGAATCTTTCTAAAAGTAGAATATAAACGTCTTAACACAATGACTAAGAAAATAACATAAAGGCTATGTTAACCAGTTTGATGAAAATATTTCAAATTGTATATGAAAACACCACACTGTAACCATGATTGCATTAATGTACACAGCTATCATTTATTAAAAAAAAAGCCAAAAATAAAATGGTTTACCCAAATCAGTAATTTAATGATAAAAACACAGCTATATCAGAATTACATATATTTAAAAAGATTTGGTGATGACGCAGATCACTGTTATATTTGTTTTAAGAGACTATTTGGCAAGGAGGTAATGCCTATTAAAAGTAGGGGGGGTAGCTTGGAGTGCTGTCTCACACCTGTAATCCTGCCACTCTTGGAGGCTGAGGTGGGAGGAGTGTTTGTGTTCCGGTGTTCTAAACCCCCTTGAGCAAAAACAAATTAGCCAGGCCTGGTGGCCTATGCCTGGCTAGTTGGGAGGCTGAGTCTCAGGAGGATCTCTTGAGGTTGCAGCAAGCTGTCATGATGCCTCTGCACTCTAGCTGGAGCAACAGAGCAGAGCTAGACTCTGTCTCAAAAAAAAAAAAAAGGTGGGGCACAGAGGCCTGTATTCCTGATGCTATGGGAGGTTGAGGAGGGCAGATTGCTTGAGTTCAGGGGTTAAAGACCAGCATGAGCAACAGGGAGACAAGCTCTCCCTCCCCTCCTACCATCTCTACTAAAAATAGAAAAACTGAGGCAAGAGGATCACTTGAATGAGCCCAAGAACTTGAGGTTTCTTGAGCTATAATGCCAGGGCACTCTATTTAGGGTGCCAGAGTAAGACTGTCTCAAAAAAAAAAAAAAAAGAAAGAAAGAAAGAAAAAGCCAGGGTTGGTGCCTGTGGCTCAGTGAGTAGGGTGCTGGCCCCATATACCAAGGGTAGTGGGTTCAAACCCAGCCCCAGCCAAACTACAATAAAAAAACAGCTGGGCATTGTGGCGGGCACCTGTAGTCCCAGCTTCTTGGAAGGCTGTGAGGCAAGAGAATCACCTAAGCCCAAGAGCTGGAGGTTGCTGTGAGCTGTAACACCAGGGCACTCTACCGAGGGCAATAAAAACAGACTCAATTCTCAATACAGAGCAGATTCAGAGTCTGTTAAATAAAATGTATGTACATTTTGAGGAATGGAAAAAAACTGTTAAAATTGTAATACTCAAGTCATGTTTGACTTATACAGTTACAAGAGATACAGTATACAATAACAGGCATTATTGGCATATATTGAGTATTACAATTTTGATATAGGCTTTTTCTTAAAATGTGTATACATTCTTTTGGCACCCTTTGTATATGCATAGGAAAATAAGAAGTCAAAAGTCGATATGGATGACTTTAATTTTTTCCTTTTCTACCTGGTTTTTCTTTACTGAGCATACAATATATTCTATAATAAGGAAAGAGAATAAAAAAGAACTGCAGTTTTTACTCTTAAGTGTATATAATTTGTATAGTTTTCTAGAGTACGGGTTGGTATTATCAATAGCCTACCTAGCTTTTTTTTTTTTTCTGAGACAGAGTCTCAAGCTGTCACCCTGGGTAGAGTGTCATGGCATCATAGCTCACAGCAACCTCAAAGTCTTGGGCTCAAGCCATCCTATTGCCTAAGTTTTTTGACTTTTAGTAGAAATGTGATCTTACTTTTGCTCAGGCTGGTCTTGAACTTAGGAGCTCAAGCAGTCCACCTGCCTCGGCCTCCCAGAGTGCTAGGATTACAGGTGTGAACCACGTGTCCGGTAGCCTACCTAGCCTTGTCCTTTGACTTTCACCCTCAGGGATTTTTCTTATGGTAGCAAGATATCTATATACACAAGTATTTATGATGATATGATTTATAATAGTGATATACTAAAGTTTGCCTAGATAGTTCAGTGGTTAAAATATACTTCATTTCTCTAGTACACTTAAAGCAAGTCAATATAGGCTCGGCGCCTGTGGCTCAAGCGGCTGAGGTGCCAGCCACATACACCTAAGGTGGCGGGTTCGAATCCCCAGCCCGGGCCCGCCAAACAACAATGATGGGCTGCAACCAAAAAATGGCCAGGCGTTGTGGCGGGTGCCTGTAATCCCAGCTACTTGGGAGACTGAGGCAGGAGACTCGCTTGAGCCCAGGAGTTGGAGGTTGCTGTGAGCTGTAATGCCATAGCACTCTACCCAGGGGGATAGCTTGAGGCTCCGTCTCAAAAAAAAAAAGCAAGTCAATATAGCTTATAAAAAATTATTTTAGAAATATGTATAATATATATATGTATAATGACATAGGAAGTTGCTTCTACTATGGTTTATTTACATGAAGAACAATATAAAATAATGATAAGTCTTGTGGTTTTTTTTTTTTTGGTCCTTAAAATAATGGGAAGAAATGTCCGGCCACCTGTCACTGTCAGCCAATATGTTGAGAAAGGGATAGGTCCACCAAACTTTATTTTTCAGAAGGCCAGGATTCTGGAGAACAGTGAGAGTAGCCTCTCCAAGATTGTTTTGCTCTTCCATTTCTAAAATTGTAATTTTATACATGAAAGTTCAAAGTAAAAATCATGTTCATCTTTATCTTAAACAACAGTAATCGGCATAACCCATGACAATAATCACCACAATAGTAAACAATAATCACCACATCCCATGACCAAAAACAACACTCCAATTCAAAAGTTAATCTCCTAAATCAAATGCCCTAAACTGCTCAAAATAGACACTTTTAGGTTAAAGCTGAATTTACAAACAGCAAGAATGGGAGACCTGAGGTGAAGGTCACGTAGGGCCTAAACCAACCAGACCAGCTGTGTCGTCGCGGCCTTAGTGGAATTGACTCCATATTCTCACTACACGTACTGTCAGAAACAGAAGAAGACTCAAAAGTTGAGTTATTTTCTTCTTTACACTTGGGAAATGTGAATTCTTATTTTTACCGTTTCATGTTTTCTTGGGTGATTTGTTCATGTCTTCGCCCATGTATCTGTTAACTTCTTGTTTGGAAAAGCCACTGAGATGACTTACATTTACGTCAGTTAGCTACTTTATTGTGGGGAAACACAGAATAGACGACAAATCAAGATTTCTGCTAACAAACATGAAAATGTGCTCAACATCACTAGTCATCTGGGAAATGCAAATTAAAACCACAGTGAGATACTGCCTTACCCGTGTCAGAATGGCGATTATTAAAAAGTCAAAAAACAATGGATATGGACAGACACTGTTGGTAGAAATGCAGATTGGTACAGACTTTATGGAAAACAGCATGGAGATTCCCTAAAGCAGTGGTGCTCAACCTTCCTAATGCCGAGATGTATTTTCATTGTTACAAAGGGGTTGCAACCCACAGGTTGAAAACTGCCTTAAAGAGTTAAAAGTAGACTTGATCCAGCAACCATACTACTGGGTATCTACCCAAAGAGAAAGAAGTCATTTTATAAAAAAAGATACCTGTACCTGAATTTTTATCGTAGCACAGTTTACAATCACAAAGATAGGGAACCCACGCAAGTGCCCATCAGCTGATGAGTAGATAAACTGTGGTATGTGTGTACATACGTGTACGCACCATGCAATACTGCTGAGCCATGAAAAAGAATGACACAGTGTCTTTGGAAGCAACTTGAAGTACCTCAGGAATAGGAAAAAGAATGCCACGTATTCTCCTGAGGGCATATTTGATCATAAAATGATGTAATGAACACTCAAAACTAAGAATGAGGAAGGGAGATGAGGGATAAAAATCTACCTCTTGGGTGCAGTGTACACTATTCTGGTGACAGGTACAGGAAAAGCCATGACTTCAGCTTTATACACTTTGTCCATTGACAAAAAACACTGTACACCCTAACTTTTTTTTTTTTTTGCAGTTTTTGGCTGGGGCCAAGCTTGAACCCACCACCTCTAGCATATGGGGCCGGTGCCTTACTCCTTGAGCCACAGGGGCTGCCCCAGTCCACCATAAATTTACTGAAATTAAAAAAATATATATTTTTTGTCATTTGTGAAGCTTTGAGAAAGAGAATTTTTTTAAAGATCTGATACATGATTTTTTTATTTTTTCTGATCAGATTTGATCAGACTTCTTTTTTTTTTTGAGACAGAATCTCAAGCTGTCACCCTGGGTAGAGTGCTGTGGTGTCATAGCTCGGGCTCAAGTGATCCTTTTACCTCAGTTTTTTTTTTTTTTCTTTTCTATTTTTAGTAGAATGGGGTCTTGCTTTTGCTCAGGCTGGTCTCGAACTTGTGAGCTCAAGCAATCCACCCATCTCTGCCTCCCAGAGTGCTATGATTATAGGCGTGAGCCACTGTTCCTGGCCTTTAGACATCTTTTATATGAAATGTATATGCATTGCACTAATGAAAATGTCTTTGTGATTTTTTTAATTGATTAAAAAACTTAGCGAAATATTCGTGAAAATGTTGTTAAAAATTCAAAATTTTTTACCGTCTCATGCAAAGATATAAGCGATGGAAAGATATGTCAAATAAAAGCACCTCTTATTCCTTTTTATGTTATTTTTATTGATAAGCACATACATTAAAGTACACCTATTTTAAGTGTATTGTTACACGAGTTTGGACAAATGTACACATCTATACAACCATCACCACTAACTCGCAATATGGAGAACATTTCTGTCTCTCTGAGAAGGTCCCTTGTTTTCTCCCCAGTCAGTAACCTCCAAGAGTAATTGCCATGCTTTTGTCCCCATGGTTCAGTATTACCAGTTTTCAGAGGTTATACAATAGAATGATACAGTATGTACTCTTGTGTCTGGGGTGTTTTTTCTTGGCACAATGGTTTTGCGATTCATCCATGATATTACTTGTTTTGGTAGCTCCTTTTTGTTTGGTAGTATTTCATCCTATGGATATGCCAAAGATTAATTATTGATGGAACTTTGGGTTATGTACGGTGTTTAGGAACCCCGAGTAAAGCTGCTTAGAACATTAAGGTACAAGTCATTGTAGGGACTTACATTTTCTTTTCTCTTGGATAAACTAACTTGTGGATTATTGGGTCATATAGTAAGTGTATGTTTAACTTTGGAAGAGTCTGGAAGTTTCTTTTTTAAAAAATAGTTTTATCATTTTTCATTCCCAGGAACCATGTATGGGAATTCCAGTTACTCTGGAACAATTCAACGCATAATATTTTAGCCATTTAGTAATGTGTGTGTGGTAGTATCTTACTGTGATTTTTTTTTGACAGCGTCTCAAGCTGTTGCCCTGGGTAGAGTGCTGTGCCGTCATAGCTCACAGCAACCTCAAACTCTTGGGTTTAAGTGATTCTCATGCCTCAGCCTCTCAAGTAGCTGGGACTACAGGTGCCCTCCACAGCACCTGGCTATTTTTGTTGTTGTTGTTGTAGTTGTCATTGTTGTTTAGCAGGCTGGGGCTGGGTTTGAACACACCAACCTTGGTGTACGTGGCTGGCGCTGTAAGCACTGTGCTACGGGTGCCGAGCTTCTTACTGTGATTTTAACTGCTTTTCTCTAATGACTAATGATACTGAGCATCTGCATGTGTATTTTGGCCTTTTGTATAGCTTCTTTTTATATGTTCAAATTCTTCATCGTAATGTTTAAAAATTGGCTTGCTTGTTGTGTTTTGTGTTACTGAGTTTCTTTTCTTTTTTTTTTTGAGACAGAGCCTCAAGCTATCCCCCTGGGTAGAGTGCCATGGCATCACGCTCACAGCAACCTCCAACTCCTGGGCTCAAGCGAGTCTCCTGCCTCCGCCTCCCAAGTAGCTGGGACCACAGGTGCCCGCCACAA
>CAUYTI010050255.1:0-61381 GCA_963575145.1 Galago senegalensis | reverse complement strand
AAATGGCCAGGCGTTATGGCGGGTGCCTGTAGTCCCAGTTACTTGGGAGGCTGAGGCAGGAGACTCGCTAGAGCCCAGGAGTTGGAGGTTGCTGTGAGCGTGATGCCATGGCACTCTACCCAGGGGGATAGCTTGAGGCTCTGTCTCAAAAAAAAATAATAATAATAATAAATAAATAAAATAATTTGTACTATGTAAATTTAAGATCAGTATAATAATTCAAAAACAGATATTGGTATAACTAAAACAAGAAATAGACATATTTACAACACAGCTTAACCTTTTAATGTACCTTTTTTCAGAAACTGAGTAGAATCACCAAAAAAAAGCTAAGCGATTGACATGCATAGAACATCTCATCCAGCCACTGCCAAACTCATTGTTTACAATCATACAAAGAATACTTGGAAAAATGGGCTTCATGCAGGGCCCTATATTAAGTCTGAACAAATTTAAATTACTGTAGTTATAATGAGTAAGTTTCTGACCACAGGAAGGTAATAATTTAAAAAAATCTGAATATGTCTTAGTCTCTACATATAGAGACTAAAAAGCACGCCCTATGAAAAAACACTCTTATGGATATGAAAGATACTGATGGGAGAATGAACAATTGTAAACATTGTAAGAATGTATCAATAGTACATCTTTCACAGATAAAAGAGTGAAAAATTGTGATGTATTTGTTTTCATCTCAAAGAGTTAAAAGAAAACCAATTTTAAATGCCAAAAAAAAAAAAGAAATAGATAATTGAAGGAAGCAATGAAACAGATAAAAATCACAATAGACATATAAAAAAATTAAATATTGTTACTTCAAAAGAGTAATGAAAGAGTAAATTAGACACAAAGATATTTCGATTCTAAATGTATGATGTGGCATTGCTAGACATCTAGAAACTAAGAAAAACACTAATAAGGCAAAAAACATACTAACATGAAAGAAGAGAAATTATTATTGGTATTTTGCAAAAAGAAGCTTAAAAAGAGACTATCATGGTAGTTTCATATTGTATCATGAAAGTTTATTTAACTAAAAATTTATATCTGTGTATTAAATTAACCACAATGTATATAGTTCATATGCAATGAATATTTATTTCTTTTCTCTATTTTTAATTTATATAAATAGTTACCCTGTTTAAAACTGTCATATATCTTCATATGCCTTAATTTTTAAATATTGATTTCCAGGACTTCGGAAATATTCTTAAATAAACTTATATAACCAAAAGCCTGTAAGTATGCCTCTTATAGGACTTATTATCAAACCTAATCTGGGAATTAACATAAATATACCTAAATAAAAACTCTTTAACTTAAAAATTCACCAAAGCTTTTCTTTATACGTTAGAAAATTAAATCATTTATGTAGACATTTAAATGGCAAGTGATGATTGTAATTTCTTTCTATATCTAACTCAGATGTTTAACACATTGTGAATATTTCCCAAGTCAAAGAAAACAACTCTAAAGAAAGAATCACCATTGGCAACACTTACTTAATGATCAGTGCAAAGCTTAACTATTGCTTGAATTTACTTTTGCTTTGTGTTCTATTTGGATGTTTCCTTTGCAATTAAATTTTAAAATAGCTTCAGTTACTTGACTAAATACAATTTATGCCATGTGGATTAACACTGTATTAGTGGTATTTGAAATGAGCTGCGATGATAAAACTGTGCATGTTATTGAAACATATCCTATGAAAAAACACTCTTATGGCTATGAAAGATATTGATGGGAGACTGAACAATTGTAAACGTTGTAAGAATGTATTGATAGTACATCTTTCACTGACCAACAGTCATTTTTAAGTGATTTAAAAGGCCAACATGTAAAACCATAAAATACAATTTTGAGTATTTCTGATAATCTTCTTGATTCATTAACATGTGAATCAATTCCTCCCACTTTTAGTACATTAGCTTTTGATTCCAGCACTGAGACCTGCAGGTGAAAATCATTAATCTAAAGGTTTAAAAGAAACCTTTCTTCTCTTAGATCCACCCCACACCCTCCCACTCATCTCAATTCCTTTCCTCAAAGGGAGTATCATTTCCATCAAAGCTAAATGATTTCTGACTTCTTCTGGCTACGGCCATCTTTCCCTAAATAACTTCTAATAGCAAAGAGATGTGAAGAATGAAGGATATTACAGTAAGTAATATCCTAGTTATCTAATCTATAATATTCAGTTTCTACTATTTATCTATTCAAAAAATTAAAAAGAAACAAATCATTTTGCAAAAAAAAATTTGTTATAGTCCACTTTCTCAGCCTTTACAGAATTATATACAGATTATATACTGAAATAATTTGGGACAAGGTATTGTTGTCTATCACACTTTACAGGGCAATCAGTGGTATGTTTCAATACACCCCATAATGATCCCATATAGATCAATATCTTGCTACTAGTACACTAATTTACCTCCATATGTGGGACTGGAGTTCTGGTGAATGTGATGAATTTGGTCCTTAATTTTCACAAAACCAATGGTAAATAAGGTTTTTTTTTTTTTTCTGGTCATGTTTTTAAAAGTACTCATGGATTTAGGTGAAAACAAGTATTTTATTAACAATTTTGAAAGCTTAATATATTGCATTTATAAATATTCTCCTCATAAAACATAAGCTATTTTACCCAAATTAATTAAATATTATCTCTTGATGACTTAATTTTAGCCTTTTTTTTTTTTTTTTTTTTTTTGCAGTTTTTGGCCAGGGCTGGGTTTGAACCCACCACCTACTGCATATGGGGCCAGCGCTCTACTCCTTTGAGCCAAAGGCACCGCCCTATTTTTAGTTTCTTAATTAATTATAGTAATAATGTCTATTCTTATATAGTGCTAACTACATACAGTCATTTAAAATATTTTTGTTGGAGAAAGTCAGTGGAATAAATGGTTTGATTACTCGCTGGTTATTGCACTTTTCATTGAAGACAAAAAGACAAATACAACATAACACTCACTTAGGAGGAGTTAGTATTGAGAGCTCAGCATCATCAAGGTCCGGTGCAAAGCTCCTACTTTGCTACGGTACTTTACTGCAGCACAGTACTACAAAGCTACAGTCCAGGTAAGGTCGAGTTATTATGTTCTCACACAGATTATTTTTTCTTCAGAACTGTTATCTCAGCTGACAATTAAAAGTTTGTTAACGTTTTTACAGTAACTGTTATCTACTATCAATTGCAATAGATCCATTTTGTCAGCATGAGAACTTATCCTCGTTCTCCAGTGTTTCCAACCAGTACACAAAGTAACTTATTTTTTAAAATCCCATTAAGTGTTGAATAAATGAATTATACTGAGTATGTACAAAAACTCATCTATGTAAGAATACATAAGTAAAGGTATTCTTGTACACTCAAATCCGTCTCTGGTCAGTAAGTTAGTTACTCAAATGTTACAATCAGCCAGAAGGCAACTAAAATTCAATATAAATATATTTCTTTGGTATTTTTAGATAAATGTAAAAAGTGAAACAAAAATAAAATAGAGTTAGTAATTCACTATTAACATTTCATATATTGTGGTGATTAGCAATTTGTGACTGCTTTTAGACGTTGAAATTTAGACAGATTTTGGCTGACAGTTCACCTTTTCACATAAAGAAAAATAGTAAGTTGAAACACAACATCTTGACTACAAATACCAGGAAAGGGGTTAATCATTTTACATGTATTGTCTAATTTAATCTTCGTAGGCCCTACGTAGTAGGAACTAGAAAAAAAATCAAATAAACTTAAGAGTTTCTTTCCTTTCTTGAGGAGATTATTTAGAAAAAATGATTGCATTAATTTCTGTTCCATGTGGACCAACTTTGTGCACTAATTTTTCTGAAAAGTACTTTCTTGGATACAACAAATTCATAATATTATGTGGATGATGCTGAACATCTGAATTTCCATTTTATTTCTACAAAGACAACTTTGTTAAAATTTCCTTTTTTTTGATAGTCTCACTCTGTTGCCCAGGCTAACATGCCATGGGCATTAGCCTGGATCACTTAGCCTGAAACATAGGTTTCAGGCAATCCTCTTGCTTCAGCCTCCAGAGTAGCTGAAATCACAGGCACCCACCACCATGTCCAGGCAATTTTTCTATTTTTAGTAGAGACCAGGACTTGTCTTGCTTAAGCTTGTCTGGAACTCCTGGGCTCAAGGAATCTACCTGCCTAGGCCTCCCAGACTGCTAGGATTGCAGGTGTGAGCCCCTATTCCCGGTCAAATTTTATATTCAAACAAACAAATGCTTTCACCAAGCTTAATATTTTAACAGTATCATTTAAAATATATCACATTTTCATCTCTCAAAGCGGACTACTTTAGAGAAAACTTCACCAGAGAAAGCATACACAGAGTAAGATACACACTGTCAAAAGATCAGTACTGACATAAAGGCTCTGACAAAATTATTTCACATTCTGTGACTTAGAATGGTGCAATGCAGCTTCAGCTCCCTGAGAAGATAGGACTACAAGCTCTGCCGCAATACGCAGGTATTTTTCTGAGGCGGTGTCTTGCTCTTGCTCAGGCTTGTCCAGAACTCTTGAGCTCAAGTGATCCACCCACCTTGGCCTCCTGGAGTGCTAGGATAAGGGCGTGAGCCACCATGCCTGGCTTTTAGATTTTATTTTAAATAGTTTAATATTTGTATAAACATTCAGAAGAACTAGTATGAATATTAATCATTACTGTAACTAAAGACAACAGAGCTTTTATCTTCCAAATTATATGGATTTATGTAGCCAATCATTCTAAATATGACCTTTGAATATAAATATCTTAGACAATAGGTAGATGGATGATACTTGGATAGAAAGATGTGGCTAAAGCATTTTTCAGTGTATTTATAGATAAACACATAGATAATGTTTTTGTCTGGTACTGTTTGATTATTTTGTATCCAGGCATGCTGATGTCTTTCTTTGATGTGTTATTTTTCAAAGCAGTGATGATATGTTTTATATATATGTGTATCATATGTAAATGATGTATGTATGTAACATATACACAAAGTTAAGATAAATATTGGAATAAATTTCAAATATGCATGACATTAATATATGAAATAAAATAATTTTAAAGATCAATAACTGTATCTAAAAGAAGTACAGTCAATAAAAATGCACAGACATTTCACACAAAAAATAAAGCAAGATAGATGTTTAAATTAAATATTAATAAAGCAAAGAAAGATTTTGGTCTCCAGATTGACAAATATTAAATTAATTAGATTACTTAGGATTGTTTATGGTTCATTCTTATGCATAAGCATCTGTATACACTGTGAAATTTTACATAAGAAAATAGCATGGACACTATTTAGTTTTTGATTTTTATTTCTTGGGAAATCAACATATATAGTCAACACATAATTCATTCTTCCCTGAGAAATTTATAAACACCAATATTATGGATTATATGAAATAATTTTTAGGTATTATAGCCATATAATTTAATCTTATACAAGTCAAAAATCATAATACTGAATAATATTAAGTGGAAACGTGCCAATGCAAATAATGCCATCATAGGAGTATGTACTGGACGTTGCAGATATTCTGAATAGAATGAACCATTTTAGGCTTATACAATTATTCAATTATTAACCCCAGCTGAGGTTATCACAGTTAGTTGAATTATAAATCATTTACAGTTTTCTTACAGGTCTTCTCTGCTTTCTAAATATTTTATAATGAATAGGCATCACTTTCATCATAAGAAAAACATTTAAAAATAAACAATAAAATGCAGTCCAAGAAACAGATCTCTATCCTCATCTCAATCATATACCATCACGGGTTCATGTATAAGCTAGCGATTTTACATCTTGCAGAGTTGGATACTGCAGAACAAAGTTAGCAAGTTTTAATGGGGGAAAATATCTCATGGAAAAGTAGAGTACCAAAAGGAGAATAAATGTTATGTGCTTTCTGTTTAGCCCAGAACTCAAACTATCTTCGTATTGGAATCTATTATGGTCTCTGAATTAATGTTTCAAAAGTGAGCTAACAATTAGCAGTGATTTAATTTAATTTTTTTTTTTTGAGAGTCTTACTATGTTGTCCTTGGTAAAGTGCTGTGGTGTCCACAGCTCACAGCAACCTCAAACTCTTGGGCTTAGGTGATTCTCTTGCCTCAGCCTCCCAAGTAGCTGGGACTACAGATGCCCATCACAACACCCAGCTATTTTTGGTTGCAATTGGCATTGTTGTTTAGCAGGCCCAGGCCAGGATTGAACCTTCCAACTTTGATGTATGGGGCCGGCGCTATAACCACTGTAGCACAGGTGCCAAGCCTGACCTAATTTCTTTTTTTTAAACCACAAAGTGTAATATTCCTTCACTTTTTAAAATTTGAATGCATTTAATAGTCAAACAATTATTTTCAGTTAATTTAACTATTGCGATATTTACGTAAATTTATCACATATTCTATGAGATGTAAAAGAGTCTAACATTCTCTTTAAGCAAGTCTTAGGAGAAAAATCAAAGCACTAGAAATAAGAACATTGTTATCTTTATAAAAATAGAAAAAAATATTTTTACTAGACTTACATAACACATTTTAATTCATGTTTGGAATTAACCTGTATAGTATGATGTCTACTTGGAGATAAAATCTGATTTTTTTTCTTGTGACAGGGAATTGATAACAAACTGATAGTAATAGATATAACATCATACTAATATTTCAAAAGAGACAAATTGAGGAACATCTCAGGAGATTTTTGACCTGAAGAATAAGGTCGTGAACACTGTAAGCACAATGAAACTATGGTCAACATTTTTGATGTTACATAAATAAAAATGGAATATATTTTACAGCCTTTGAAATTATTTTTAATATACCTTTTTTATGTATCACACACTACTACCGTATACATCATTTCTTAAAAGAATCAATATCCTTGATTTTTATTAAAGAGTAATTATTTCTAATTGAACCAATTTATTTACCAAGAACTCTTTCATATATTGATGCAAATCTGTAACCATTCAGGAGGAATGTGAAATGATTATTCTTTAAAATGCAAATACGTGTGTCATAGCATGAGTTCAATAAATGATTATTGTCTCTGCTCTTATTTCTTCCAAAACCCTCCTCCAAACCAGCACACACAGATACATTCCGTACTTTTACCGTAAATACATTTCATCGTGTATTATTGTAGTTTGAAGTAATGCTCTTTCATTCTTAGGCCTGTAGGCTCTGAAGTCTGGAGACCAATGCAAAGTTCACGGCCACCAGTTCATGGTATGAGACTTTGGAGAATTCATGTAACTCTTTCCATTTCAGTTCCTTCATTAAAAATAGAGGGGGTAATAACACTTTGTCCACCATGTTATCATGAACACTGAGTGGGATACTATAAGAAAATCCCTAGTTCAGCACCTAGCAAAGAGTAAGTAAAACATGCCAGCCATATTATCTTTTCTTTTTATTCCTAAAAGTATCTATTTTACGATAGATAATTATATTCTAGATATTTTTATTCATAGCTACTTTCTATCACCGGCAACTAATGAGCTCTCTACTGCATTGACATCTATATTCTGTCTTGTCGAACATAATAGAAAATCATTCAATTATTGATAAATTACATAAAACTACAAACATTTATACAAAAAGAGAGTGAATTTCCAATTCCCATTCCTCAAGATTTCACAGATATTATGGTCAACATAGAGCACATCATATTACTTGGTCTAACAAAATGGATATCGGACAGGTTAAAAAGTAATTTAAATATAAAAAAAAACTTTATGAATTTGAATCCAAGCTTAATTTATATACATGTAAATGTAGCAAGAATGTGTTATTGTCTTAAATACATTCACAGTCAAATATCATTTCACAGCAGATTCAGAATAATGGCAAAATAAAACCATAAGCATTTCCCCCATCAAACATGTCAGTTGTTGGCAGGAAATAAAAGAACAAAAATTCTCTGTCTTCTGCTTTCCTCCTCAGTAGCATACATTACTATGTGCCTTTAATAGCACGCCTTTCAGCATGCCTTTAATAGCCAGTAAGACAGGCATTTGAAACAAAGAGCTGAGAAATGAAAAAAGTGAGAAGACAAACTGGGCAAATCTGTCAGCCTGCTCAGAAATTATCAAGCAGAAATCTGAGCTGACAGGTTCACCTTTCAGAGGGTTCACTCCTCTTTGAAGACTGACTACAAATCACTAACAATCAAAATAAAAATGTGTATGCTGATAGTGAAAGAAATAGAAGTTATGGCCAATTAAACCTTGAATAGAAAAATCATACATTTTGAACCTTTTAAAAAGTTTATGAGCAAGTGATATAAACAAAGTTTATGAGCAAGGCAAAACGAAGGTGATGAGGATAAAGAAATGTATGTTTTAATTTACCTTGAAGAGAGAGAGAAAAGGAAAGGGGAGAGGCAGAGAAGGAGAGAGGCAGAAAGAGAGGGTTTTAGGGGAAGGGCACTAGTGAAGTAATAAAGTCTTCCCAATTTAAAAGATGGAATAAAACTCAAAATTTTACTTTCCTTGAAATTCAATATTAATAAAATTTATGTTCAACTACAAAAAAGACACTGAAAGGTGACATTATTCATTATCTAAAATAGACAATGATAAATCAACATCATTTTTTTAGTATTCTCAACATTTGCTTTATTCAGCCAAAAGTGATAACTTAGAATTTCTCATCCATATGTACAATATAATAGTGGACAGATAATTCTGGCAATTGAGTACTGTTCATCATTCATCGAGCCTATACCAGTCAGAAAATGGAAAATTATTTATGGAAAATTATTTAAGTGTTTAAATTAACACATGTCCAATCCATTAATTAAAACTTTACATTTTATTTATAAAAGGTATCTTCAAAAACAATTACTATGTAGAATCTTAAAATAGGAAGACTGTTATAACGGGATCTTGGTTTCTCTCCTCTGTTTTTATATGTGTATGTATGACTGTTTTATTCGTATGTCAGTTACTTTCTATGGTTGACAAGATAAATTATAGTTAAATATATGTTAATACAAATAATAGTATGTTTTTCTATCTTTACAATTCCATTTAAAGTAGAAAACTGAGTGTTCAGAATCATGGACAATTTTCTTAGATTCATCTGGACTATTATTAAAAAATCAGATTTGCAATAAAAAGTACATTGGGTTTACTTTATCAAAAAGCTATTCAGAATGCATTTCAATTAATACACTTAAAATCAATGAGAGTGGCTTGGTGCCAGTAGCACAGTGGTTACAGCACCAGCCACATACACTGAGGCTGGCGGGTTCCAAACCTGCCCGGGCCAGCTAAACAACAATGACAACTGCAACAAAAAATAGCTGGACATTGTGGCACGTGCCTGTAGTCCAGCTACTTGGGAGGCTGAGGCAAGATAATTGCTTAAGCCCTAGGGTTTGAGGTTGCTGTGAGCTGTGGCACCACAGCATTCTACCAAGGGCAACATAGTGAGACCCTGTCTCAAAAATAATAATAATAATAAAATAATACTGGAGGTGGTGGGTTCAAACCCAGTCCTGGCCAAAAACTGCAAAATAAAATAAAATAAGATAAAATAATAATAAAAATAAAATAAAATGAATTAAATGAGAGGTAACATCATATACTAAAATGTTAGTTGTTGGCAAAGTAAATACTCTGTATGTTTTCCATGAAAATATTAACTATTCTTGTCATATTATACCTTCTTTATAAACTTTTAAAATATCACAAATAATATATTAAATAGGTTAATATAATATATATGACATGATACATATTCTCTACTCTCTCTTCATGATTGTGAGGATAACATATGTAGAAGAATTTTGTAAATTGTGAATTTTATATTAATCATAATTATTTACAAAATCCCCAATACTTAATACTTTAGGGAAGAAAAAACATCTTCCTTTCATTATCTTAGCTTCCGTGATTGAGACCCTTAAGGTAGACCGGCAAAGACAGATTAATAAAAGAAACACAAAAAGGTTATTAACATGTGTATTATGCTTCCAAATAGGACCACTCTGAACGAGTAACTCATAAGGGTGGATAAAATTTGAGGTCTGGAGTAAGAGAAAGGGTGGAAAGGAAAAGGACATTCAGGCAAAAGCAAATGACATTTTGATAAGATGAATGGAGAATAGATAAGAGAATAGATAAGAAATATGTGTTCCTGTTAAAAATTACCTCCTTCATGTTTACATATTTTTCTTAGCAAAGTATCTCAAGAATGGAAGAAATAGTATCCAATGTACTCATCCCTACTATGAAACTAATTTATAGCTTTCATATGAAAGCTATAGCCCAGTTATAGCCCAAGAATATGAGGAAGGGGGAGAGAGAGGGGAGGGGAGGGGGAAGATGGGTGGAGGGAGGGTGATTGTTGGGAGCACACCTATGGTCCATCTTACAAGGGTACATGTGAATCTTTCTAAATGTAGAATATAAATATCTTAACACAATAACTAAGAAAATGCCATGAAGGCTATGTTAAACAGTTTGGTGAAAATATTTCAAATTGTATATAAAACCAGCACACTGTACCCCATGATTGCATTAGTGTGCACAGCTATGTTTTAATAAAAAAAAAAAAAATGTCTGTCTGAGTGTAGTGCAGACTTCTCTTCCCTGAGAAGACATTAGAGTTTCTCCTGAGGAATGTGCCCCTAACAATTGAGTTCTTTTGTGAGACTCTGCTTATAGTCAGGTAAGGTATTTTAGAAACATACATGCCTTTAGCTCAAATAATTCTTATGACATAGTTTTTGGGGTGCCATATTCTGATCTCCTTCAATACCAACCTCTGAGTTTTATGCATTGGTACACTCAATCAATACCTTAGGTAATTTATAGGATACAGAAAATAATGAAGATGAAATTATTATAATACCCACAGACTTTAGATATGAAGAAAATGGATGAATGACTATGACACTTACTAGGGCAGTGTTTCTCTTTTTATCATGGATTAGTTTTACTATTTGTGAATTTATTTCTTATTTTTCAAACATCTAATTTTTGGCTTATTAATAGTCCCTGTATGTCTATTTGCTATTTCATTCTTTTTGGAGACAAGAGTGTCACTATGTCATTCTTGGTAGAGTGCTGTGGCATCAGAGCTCACAACAACCTCAAACTCTTGGGCTTAAGCGATTCTCTTACCTCAGCCTCCCAAGTAGCTGGGACTACAGGCACCTGCCACAATGCCCAGCTATTTTTTGTTGCAGCTGTCATTGTTTAGCAGGCCCCCACCAGTTTCAAACCTGCCAGCCTCGATGTATGTGGCTGGCACCATAACCACTGTGCACTGGGAGCTGATTTCATTCACCTTTTATGATTGAAATAAACATGATGTTATATAAGAATTTAAGTTGTCTAATTTAAGCTTTGTATATGTACGTATTTGTTTAATGACCTTATTGAGATATAATTCTCATATGAAAATACCACTCATTTAAACAATTCTTTAATATATATTACATAGTTCTGTGATTATTACCACCTTCTCATTTTAAAACGATTTTATTACTTCCGCCACCAAAACTCCACATCAATCACTCTCCAGTCTCTCTTCTTCCCACAGTATATAATCATTATTTTATTTTCTATATATGCAGAGTTTCTTATTCTGGGCAATTCATAAATTTGGAATCATACCGCATATGGTTGGCTTCTTTAATTTAACATAATGTTTTCAAGGTTCATCCGTGTTGAGCATTTATTAGTATGTTTTTATCTTTTATCCACAAATAATATTCCATTTTACAGATATACCCTGTTTTTTTATTATTCATTAGTTTATGGGCATTAAGGTTGTTACCAGTTTGGGTTTATTATGAATAATATTGCTATGAATATGAAAACTGGAGATATATATATTTTTTTTTCTCATCTCCCCTGGATATATACCTACTAGTCAAATTGCTGCATAACTTTGTAACTCTATGTTTAACTTTTTGAGGAACTACAAAACTACTATCCAAATCACTCCTACTATTTTATATTTACATGTAGGTGTAGTAGATTCTAGTTTATCCTCTTTTCTTTCTTTTTTTTTAAGAGACAGAGTCTCACTTTGTTGCCCCTGGTAGAGTGCCATGGTGTCGCAGCTCACAGGTTTAGGCGATTCTCTTGTCTCAGCCTCCTGAGTAGTTGGGAAAACAGGCTTCTGCAACAATGCCAAGTTATTTTTTTGTTTGCAGTTCAGCCAGGCTGGGTTTGAACCCCCCACCCTTGGTATATGGGGCTGGCCACCTGCCCACTGAGCAACAGGTACAGCCCAGGATTCTAATTTATACTCTTGTTACTGTCTGTCTTTTTGATGATAGCCATTCAATGGGTAGGAAGTAGTATCTCACGGTCATTTTGATTTCCATTTCTCCAATGCAAATCAGGCCAATAAGGTTGGGAATCTTTTCCTGTGTTTGTCTGCTATTTGAATATCTTCCCTGGAGAAATGCATACCCAAATCTTATGACTAATTTTAATTTATCCTTTTATTTTTGTGTTCAAGTATTTCTTTTCTTTCTTTTTTTTCTTTTAAGAGATAGTCTCACTTTGTTACCTTCAATAGAGTGCAGTGATGTCACAGCTCATAGCAACTTCCAGCTCATGGGTTTAGGCAATTTTTTTGCCTCAGCCTCCTGAGTAGCTGGGACTACAGGCACCTGCCACAATGCCTGGCTATTTTTTTGTTGCAGTTTGGCCGGGGTTGAGTTCAAACCCACCACCCTCAATATATGGGGGCAGTGCCCTACTCACTGAACCACAAACACTGCCCACAAGTATTTCTTTCTAGAGATCTCTCACCAGATACATGACCTGCAAATACTTCCTTTGTTTCTCTGAACTACTCCTCTTTTATTTAATTCTAAGCACAACATCTTTTATCTTAATAAAATTCAGTTTATCTTTTTTAGTTCCACTTTGTTCACTGGACCTTTGGTGTCATACATGGCCTGAGTTAAGGTCAAGTGTTTTCAACTATGTTTTATTCTAGGAGTTTTATATCTTAATTAGGTGATGATCAATTCTAAGTTAATTTTTATGTATGATGTGAGGAAGGGATCCAATAACATGATTTTTGTTTGTTGAATTCCACTTATCTAGTGTCATTTGTTGAAAAGACTGTTCTTTGTTCCACTGAGAACAAAGTAGTAGTAGTATCCTTTTAAAAATCAAATCGTAATAAAAGTAAAGATTTGAATAGAATGGAATAGATTGTATTCCAGAATCACCAAAAAGAGTCTGTGATTTTTTTCTGAGTTTTAGAATACAGAATACTTGTGTCCTTAAAAATGAGCAAAATCTGAGGAAACTATATACCCACTGAAAGATGAACTTGAAAATTTGCCATTGTGTATTTTAGAATCTATCCTCTAGTTCAACTCAAGTTTTAGGTTAGACATTCTGTTGATCTACCCTATTAGACATTTCTGAAAAATATTGACCAGACTAGTTTATTGCTCATTTATAGTTTCTAAAGTCTTTCCTAGAGTTCTCTAAGTAGACGTTCGTATCTGCAGAGAAGATACACATAAAAAGCCATTTAAATCAATAGCTCTATCAGATCTCCCCCTGACAAATGTTAGTATACTGAGAGATGTTCAAATATTAATTTATCAATTCAAAGTTTAAATATGGTAGAAGAATAATCCACACATGTCTGTGGACCCTCTGAAGATATTTAATAGTTTCAGGATGATTAGTAGGTCAGGGCTTAGTTATCAAGGACAAGATAAATTTTGTTAGGCAAAGTGATTATTATAATGAAAGGCCATGAGGCAATGAAAATAAGTCTTATGCTTGTACATTTTGTCTGAGACATAAAAGACGCAAAAAGCCTATTCTTAAAGATATATTTTTCTTTTTGATGAGTTATAGCTATTATTGTGTAATTAATAGAAGGTATACTACCCAAATGGAAGAAAAAAAAGCGTCTGTGGGAGGACCGTTACTTCCAAATTTTAGGTAGGCTAAATTTATTGGCATTCGTCTTGTTTTTGTCTCTTTTACATATGTTTAATATTAATTTCTTTTAGCTCATATGTCCAAAATATTTACGAAAACATTTCCCCTGTAAAGTAAAAACGAAGCATTGATTCATAAGTAAATAAACTGATCCACTTAGGGATGATTAAAGGACAGTTAGCAGCCGTGTTCCGCATTGTTACACTTGTATAACCAATTTCATCTGGGTAGAACTGTCTAATTACTTTCAAATATATATTAGTGAAGCATTGTAAACATTACAGTGTGCCATTTAAACAAAACAATAAAATGTGCATCAGTTTATGTAAATTATGAAGCTATTTTTTTTCTTACAATTTTCTATGTAGTCTTTTTAAGTAGCAAGATCAGCTGAAGGTCAAATTAAAGACCAAATAATTCACAGAACAAAGAAAAAAGCTCATCTAAATGTTCTAGTTTAGTAAATGTCAAAGCTAAGAGATGAAAATCTACTTTGAAAAAGTTTATTTTGCTTCTGAAAGCCAAGGATTTGCAAATTAAGACAGAATCTATTTTTCCAAAGGCTGTTTTCTTTTCTTAATTATAATTTATACTTTATTTTCCTTTTTAGCAAATGAATCACTTTGCCTACCATTTCAGCAGCCAACCTTTCAACGAGCTGTTTAAAGATTGCCCACATTCGTCAGCCCACCAGCTTCACTATCATTAACCCTGCCTGAATTTATGCCAAGCTGCCACTTTGCTTCTGCTTGCATAAGTACAGTTTGAACTGGTGGCATCCGTTCTCTCATTGAAAATACCTATGTAGCAAGTGGGAGGATCAAACCTGTCATGTTTTGTCAAGTTGTTTAAGAGCATATTTAGGAGGTGACTTTTGAGATTTTATTCATGATTACAAGTAATATGGTTCAAAATCAGAGAAAGGTAATCTATTCTTAAAAACTCTGCATTTCTCCCTCTCTCCCTCCCTTATGCCTCTCTCTTCTTTCTATTCCTCTCTCTTTTATTCCCTTCTTTCTCTTCTTTTGTTTCAGAATGCTAGAGATTTGCAAATTAAGATAGAATCTATTTCTAAAGGTTGTTTTCTTAAATATAATCTTTACTTTTCTTCTCTCCTTTCTCCATCATTTCTTCCTTGCCTTGCCTTACTTTGCCTTCCCTTCCCTTCCCTTCCCTTCCCTCCCCTCCCCTCCCCTCCCCTCTCCTCCCCTTCCCTTCCCTTCTCTCTCATTTTATCTCTCTCTCAGTCAGGAGGGAATAATGTAATAGATTAAGGCAGAATACTATGATATAGACACCCTTGCATATTCAGTGAGTTGCAGTTCTCCATACTCTCTCAATCCATTGTACTATTGTGACAAAATATCATGAACTAAGCAGACTGTAATGAAAAAAAAAAATTATTTCTCACAGTTTGGGAGTCTGGTACGTCTAAGACCAGGGTCTTGGAAGATACAGTTTCTGGTGAAGACCTACTTTATGGCTCACAGCAGGCTGTCTTTCACTATAACTTCACATGGAAGAAGGGACAAGGTTTACTCTGGGCTCACTTTTATAGGGACACTAATCCCATTCTTGAAGTTCTGCCCCTAGGACTAAATTCTCTTTGACAGGCCCTACCTCATAATAACATCATCATCTTGCAGGTTAGGATTTCAGGATCTGAATTGAGTGAGGGGGCACAAACTTTTAGAACATAGAATTTATCAAATAAAAAATGTGTGAAAAAAGTTTATTAATTTTACTCTCTTTCTAATATCATATCTTAAATTGGACAAACTTATGCTTTAAAAAAGCCTTTAAGAAAAATATTCATACCAGAAACACAGTGATTATTTTTTCAGAAATTTCACTTGGGTATCATATTTTCTTGAGGAAAGAAAAGAAAGAAGAGGAAGTTGGGTAAGGAAATCATGAAAGGGGTAAGAAGGGCTAAGGTGCCAGCCATGTACAACAGAGCTGGCCGGTTTGAATTCAGCCTGGGCCTGCCAAAAACAACAATGGCAACTATAACCAACAAATAACCAGGCGTTGTGGCAGGTGCCTGTAGTCCCAGCTGCTTGGGAGGCTGAGGAAAGAGAATTGCTTAAGCCCAGGAGTTGGAGGTTGCTGTGAGCTGTGACAGCTCTGTCTCAAAAAAAAAAAAAAAAAAAAAAAAAAGGGTAAGAAGACCTCCACCATGGGGTAAGAAGACCTCCACTGTGGTGTGCTACTTAGGGTCACAGTGGCCTGCATGTTGGTATTGCCATTCAGTTTCATAAAATGTAAATATAACATAGAGAAGTGTTGACTGTAAGAAGTGGGTTTGACATACTCATGAGGTGAGCCTCTTTTTCCCAGTTGGTATCAAGGTTTCAAGTAATGTTAGTTTTCCTTTGATAAATTTAATCAACTTGTCTCCTTGGTACCAAGAGCTCCAGTTTAAGAAGTTTAGTCTAGCTCCATTTGCATTTGCTGCCCAAACACATGAATTGGAGCTGAAACATCACATAATAGTAAGAAGTTTGATTACTAAGATAACTAAATCAGGGGGAGAGGTAGCAGCCATGACAAAATCCCCCCATTGTCTCCTAATTAGCAATCATCTTCAAAACATCATAACCGTGATATGGATTGCTAAATGTATTTTTCTTCCCTTTCTTTTTCTTTGTTTTTTCCGAATTTCAGGAAAAGAAAATTGTGTCTCAAAGATGACTGAAATCTTTCATGGAGAAAACATCAGTGTTTTTTCCTATTGAATCCCCTAAACAGGCATACAGTCAAACTCCCTGCCACACAGAAGATCTGCAACAAATACTTCTTAAATGAATAAAGAGTATTAATCAACTTATTAAATATGTTAATGTCTCTTGATATGCTGAAAACCAGATTGATTTTTGCCTTTACTGCATTGCCCAGAAATTCTTAGGAATTCTGACATACTTGACTTACACAATATGTCATTGAAATAATACTAAAAAACGTATCTCAGAAGACTGAATACTCAACTTTACATTAAATACTAGAACATTTTAGAAAAATCAATCTTGAAAATTAAATACTCATCATAGCTGCATTTTAAATATTCTTTAATACACTTATGACCCATGTATTACAAAAGAAACATTAATTTTACACTGTAGAGAAAAAAATTTAATTGAGCATGACTTATTTTTATTAAGTGGAAACGTATTCATTTATTCTAAAATTTGGGGGAGTCTGATCCCATGTACATTGTGGAGTCTGAATTTGGTAAGTCCTAATTACTAACAGTTTATATGCTTATTATTTATTGTGCATGATGTGATGAGTTGGAGAACGAAACATTTCAAACAAAATGTTATACACATATATGAAGGTGATTTGTCATGTAGTTTATTATAAAATATAAAAGCGTAGCTCGAGTGTACGATATAACATCTTATGTACTTATACTAATCAACTAACTTCATATTTCTAAACAAAGGAAGTGTGTCTAATAGGATGAAAATAATTGTGACTTGTATAACTAAACTTTATGTTTTATTTACTTTTCTTTTCTTTTCTTTCTTTCTTTTTTTTTGAGACAGAACCTCAAGCTGTCCCCCTGGGTAGAGTGCCGTGGCATTACAGCTCACAGCAACCTCCAACTCCTGGACTCTAGTGAGTCTCCTGCCTCCGTCTCCCAAGTAGCTGGGACCACAGGCGCCCGCCACAACGCCAGGCTATTTTTTGGTTGCAGCCGTCATTGTTGTTTGGCGGGTCCGGCTGGGAATTCGAACCCGCCACCTTAGGTGTACGTGGCTGGCGCCTTAGCCGTTTGAGCTATAGGCGCCGAGCCATGTTTTATTTACTTTTCTTAATTTAAATTCAAATAGCATGTATAGTTCCAGAATATGTTCCAAAGCATGGGAGAATTAAAAAAAAAAGAAAGAAAGAAAGAAAGGAAAAGAAAAATAAAAAAGAACCCCTTCTCAGGCATCCTCAAACTGTGGCCTGCAGGCCATGTGCCGCCTGTCCTGCTTAGCAGCCAACTTAACCCCGGGGCCCGCAGTCCGGCCCTCCAGTGGTCTGAGGGACAGTGAACTGGCCCCCTGTTTAAAAAGTTTGAGGACCCTTGCTCTAGATAGTGGAGCCTTTTCAATGTATTAACGGGAACACCCTTTAAGACACCGCTTTAGTGATTTATCTTGTACTTTGTTCGCAAAAGTACATCCTGTATTTGTGATCGGGGGAGCTTTCTAAGTGGTCACCAGGATGATAGGCAGATATCACATTCTGACTGTAATTATAAAAATAATGAAATTTTTATTTTTATTTATTTTTTAATGTTTTTAAAAGCAATTTTAGAATTTTTTATAATTTTGAACCCAAGAACCCTGATAATCAGCATAGTCCAATAAAACACACGAAGCAGCAACTTAAAGTAAAATACATATAAGATTATAAGACTGGTCACAAACTTTAAAAATGATCCAGATAGGGATATTTGTTTTTGTTAAGAAATCCCCTCAACACCTGGGTAAACAGATGATGCAAAGCTACAGGTTTGCAAAAAAATGTTTACCAGATAGATATCTAATAAATAAAACAAACACTTGGAAAAAGTCCTTTGAAAGAGGCCTCTGGACATAGCCTGCATCCACTGCACAAATTCTGTTAATATAGGGCAAGGCCTGCAATTGGGACACCTGGTTGACCTCTGCATAAAGGTCAGATGTTTTATGCAGTAGTAAATTCATAGATGGGTGACTGTCTGCTTTGGGGGTCTTTAAAGAGCATTTTAGCCCATCTTGTCCTTGTTCATGGACTCTTTGGCTTCTGAAAAGATCGTCCAGTTTCCTCTGGATCTTTGAACGGCAGTGACCCATGACGTCCCGCTCCTCCCACTGAAGAGGCTCTCTGTCAGCATCAAAGATCTTCATAACTACCGCTGAAATTTCTGGGCCAACACCATCTCCTGGAATTAACGTTACTGTCTGAACACCGCCAGCAAAGCCTCTGGTCACCTGTTTGGGGTCGTGGAAGAACCCCAGCAGCTGAGAGCCCTTGTGAATGGATCCACGTTGGCCAGGAAGTCGTGTCCCCTCCTCTCATGGCTTGGACAGGCCAGAATTTTTTTTTAACACATAAGAACTCAAATTAATGTTACAAAAGAAGTAAAAACAGTCTGTAATAATGAATGAAAAGATAAATATCCTATTTTTGCAACATTCTTTAATACTTCATTGTTCAGGCACAGAAATAATAATCATCAGTGAGAAAGTCATGCAAATATGATTACACTACAATGAAAATATTATACTTACATAGACATTATAAAGATTTATATCTAAAAGTTTATATGTAAAAAGTATCACTGTATAAATTAGAAAGTTCACTTATATATGTCCTTCTTTTGATGTCGGCTGATTAATGTGACGCTTCATCCAATTTAGGCATTACTCTTTTCAGTAAACACAGGTAGTTGGGCTACTATTTGCTGGTCACTGCTAGATTCGGGGATGTGACAGTGAAAGTCTTTCCTCCACTACAACATAGCTCAGAGTTTAATGGAAATTCTTACAAGTAGATGAATGTTAAAGCTAGGTAATGAAATACTGTCATTAAAATTTGCAAACATTATTCTGGAGACGCAGTCACCAAATGAAGAGTCAAAAAGACTTCTTATTAGGTAGTTGTTTGGGGTCAGAAATTGCTTTTATTTATTGTCATATCCCTAATTCTGTGCAATTATCTATATGAAATTATTGTTTGTATCTTACAGAAATTAACTTCTGCACGGACACGTGAAGGATTAGCAAGATTTACACAAGCAGAATAAAAGTTGGGAGGGGTATTCTAGCCAGAAGGAAGAACTGTGTAATAAAGTACGGACAGATTGCCAAGAATATGGAGGGATTTGACTTATGCCTGGACAAAGGAAAGGAAAAAGGAAACAGAGGAAGAGGAAGGACAGGTAGTATTCACTTCAAGACAGGGCTTCTGTGAAGAGTTTAGATTTTATTATGAATCTAGTCCGTAACCACTGAAGGACTTCAAATTGCTGACTAATTTCCTTAAGACTCAGATTTATATCCCTCAGGCCTTGAGTACATAATGATTTGCATGGCTGCTGTAATGATATGCTGGGGCACTGTATAAATTCAAGTTCATTGATGTCAATGAATAATATCCTTATTAACGATGGCACCATCAAAAGCATGTGTATCTGATTTACAGTGACATTCAAAAGACTTATTGTTGAATAATGAAACATTATTTAATGTGGAATAGAAGGGGAGAGAAAAGTTAATATAAGACTGTGAAGGATTTAGAGATCAAAGAGGAAGCATATTGAAGACTTTTCACACTAACTGGGTCCAACTCTTTCATGATGGGTCTCAAAAGACTTAAGTTAGTAAAGCAAAAATATGAGGACTTTTTTTTTCCCTCAGCAGCAGATACAATACAATAAAACAAGAACAGCTGAAGGTCATAGCAGCAATTCATTATTTGCAAGATCATATTCAGCATTGTGCATGTGTTTGCTCCTTGTTTTCAATTTTAGGAAAAATATGGTGGTTTTCTTAATTTTACCATCCACTCTGATTTTATTAGAAAAATGTAACATAATGTACATTTCAAATGATACCTTCTGAATTAGAAAGTAAATATTACATTTTATTTATAACAATATGTTCTAGAAACTATATAAGCACATCTTATTTATGAGTATACTGATCCATTCCATTCAAGGTAAATGTCTAGAGGTTTCTTTTTTTTTTTTTTTTTTTTTGAGACGGAGCCTCAAGCTATCCTCCTGGGTAGAGTGCCATGGCATCACGCTCACAGCAACCTCCAACTCCTGGGCTCAAACGAGTCTCCTGCCTCAGCCTCCCAAGTAGCTGGGACCACAGGCGCCCGCCACAACACCCGGCCATTTCTTGCTTGCAGCCATCATTGTTGTTTGGCGGGTCCGGGCTGGGGATTCGAACCTGCCACCTTAGGTGTATGTGGCTGGCGCCCTAGCCACTTGAGCCACAGGTGCCAAGCCGGTTTCTTTTTTTTATTATTAGATCATACCTGTGTACATTACTGCATTTATGGGGTACAATGTGCTGATTTTATATACAATTTGGATTGTTTACATCAAACTGGTTAACACATCATTCACCTCACATATTTCATTATTGTGTTTAGACATTAATACTGTACTATTAAAGTTTTTGACATGTACAATTGCAATATGCACAGTAGGTGAGGTCCCACGGATTACCCTCCTTCCACCTTCCCCCCACCCTCCTTTTCTTTCCTTCTTTCTGGGCTATAATTGTGTTTTACCTTTCATAGGAAAGTGTACATATTGATTTCATAATAGTGTTGAGCACATTGGGTATTTTTTTTCTGTTCTTGAGATACTTTACTAAGAAGAACATGATCCAGCTCCATCCATGTAAACATAAAAGAGGTAAAGTCTCCATCTTTTTATGGATACGTAATATTCCATGGTATACATATAACAGAATTCATTCATCCATTCATGGGTTGATCCTGCAATTCCTCTACTAGATTTATATCCAGATGACAAAAAATTACTTTACAACAAAGACATTATACAACACTGTTTATTACAGCCCAATTCATAATCTCCAAGTCATGGAGTTTTCAAGTTAAGTATGAGTATGTGGCAATCTTTAAATATAAGACAACAAATTTTACCTTAATGTATATTATGTTGATATTATTGTTAAACAAATTACGATAATCAGTTTTACTGTATACTTCTAATATTAAAATGACAATGTCTATTTAAGAATGTCTCTTGCTCCTGAGGGTAATTGGTGGGACCACACCTATGGTGCATCTTACAAGGGTACATGTGAAACTTACTAAATGTAGAATATAAATGTCTTAACACAATAACTAAGACAATGCCATGAAGGCTATGTTAACCAGTTTGATGAAAATATTTCAAATTGTATATAAAACCAGCACATTGTACCCCATGACTGCATTAATGTACACAGCTATGATTTATTTAAAAAAAAAAGTGCCTCTTGCTAAAGAATTCTGAATGTCCATTAGTGCTACATTGAAAGTCATACCTGTTGACATGCAAAAACCATTTGGGATAATTTTGGAATAACTGAATTTAAGGTAACATGATTCTTTGAGCATTGTCCAACAAAAATGTAAATGAACAGTCATAGAATAACAATGCAAACAACTAATTTCAAGTTGTCATAATAGATTATCTTTTAAAAGATAAATATTGAATCATGGAAAATAAAAATAAAAACTAATACATATAAACTGAGTTGTTTTAGATTTTTTGAAATGGTAAAAATAATAAATCCACTAGAAGTTTCTTATTAGAGGAAAATCAAAAGAGCATCAAATACATTTCCAAGAAACAAGTAAATTAATCTGGCCTCTGTCACCTGTCACTTGGACAACTAAAACTAAAGCAACTGTGTTCTTATATTCTCTACTGTCAGTCTTATTCTCTTTAATACCCTTAAAATGTAAATATTAAAATGATCTACCTGGAGCTCAAATTGATCACATCACTCCCCTTTTGAAAATATTGCAATGGTTTCTTCTTGCCCAAAGGGTAAATCCAAGCTTCATACTGTGAGCCAAAATACTTTTCACAATTCAGCTCATGTTTTGGCTTTCAGCTTTAACTTCCTTTATCACCAGCCTGGAGGTTCACACTCCAGCCACTGCAAGTAATCCCTATTTCAAGGACGTCTAGGATTTCAAGTACATATGGCCCTAGAGACTTTTTACCCAATCCATCTAGTCTGGAATGTCATTCCTTTTATAATCACACTACCATGTTTCGAGATTTGCTTTAAATATCAACCCCTCAAAAATATCTTCCAAAATAATCTAATATAAAGCAGCTTCCAAAATAATCTAAAGAGCACAAATTTGTTGTATAATATTTCCCAGTGAATTCCTATGCATTAGAATGTTATGGTAGTGACAGCAGTAAGTTTGGATAACAGGCACTAAGATTTTTTCCCCCTTTCCCTTCTCTTCCTTCATATTCCCTCCTCCTTCTTACAGTCTCTCCACATAACACAGTATTCTTCGTATCAGGCGTTCAATCAATGTGCGTGGAAGAAACAGATTTGGTGAACTGACAAAGAATACGTAATTTAGGGGCAGTGCCTGTGGCTCAAAGAAGTAGGATGCCAGCTCCATATGCCAGAGGTGGCGGGTTCAAACCCAGCCCTGACCAAAAAATGAAAAAAAAAATCAATCAATAAATAAATAAATAAATAATTTATGTCTTGATGCCCACATTGTTGACAACCTAAAACATTTCCCTTTGTGTCAAATAATACAAAATATCAAAAGAATGTACGTGTAACATATAGACACTTTTCACTCAGTCTTCTAATTCCCATCTTTACTGAGCTCCTTGTGATTTCTTTTTGTTCTATATTAGTTCTTTGACCATTTTCTTAAAAGTCTAATTTAGAATATAATTTGTTTTGAATTAGAACAATTATTATAACATATACAGTAAACATTTATTTTAAAAAATCTTTTAATTTTTTTTTATCTTTAAATGTATTGCCCAAACCAATAACGTCTTCTGTAAGTCCACAGTGTCTGTATTTGTACAGGCAACAATCCACTCTACATTACGAGGATAGCATCAATACACCATGCTAATATACACAAAGTGCACTGAGAATGTATGCACATTTTAAGAAGGATAAAAACTGTTTTCAATTTGTAATACTTAAATCATATTTGACCTCTACAATGACAAGAAGTGCTTCAATGTGAATTGTATTCATCTTTTGTTATCAATATTACAATATTAAGTATTACAAATGTAATACAGTTTTTCCTTCTTGAAACGTGAATATATTTTTGGCATTTGCAATATAGAAAAATGTAGAATGAAAGCATTTTCCAATTTTAGCTCAGAGATATCAAGCCCTCAGAATTTATTATTCCTGTTCTTACAAGAAAAACTTGGAGAAATTGAAAATCAATGACGCTTCTTAGACTCATAGGAGGACTGAAGTTGCAGGACAAACTCCCACCATGAAATGTGGAGAAGGCTTTTCTGCAAAGATGAGGCAGGAATAGAAGCTACTGAACAAATAGAAACATTTAAATGTCAATTTTAACAAACTACTGAGGCTGACTTTGGACTGGCATGAGAATAAGAAACTCTTGGGGCCATAATCTTAGGACTTCTCCGTATGCTGGGCTGTTATCGCCAGGCACTCTGCCAAGTCCTATCAATGGTGATAGAAGAAAAGTAAACCTTGTGCAGTGTGACCTTCACCTTCTTCATAACAAAGCCTACTCTCTAATTGTGGAAACTTAACCAGAATGCCAATCTCTCTATACTGGTGAATGCTTTGTTGTTGTTGTTTGTTTGTTTTTAAAGCTGTAAGTAGGAGAAAAAAATTTGCTGTAACACAACTTAGATGATTCTCAAAGGGATTATGCTGAGTATATGAATCCCGTATTAAGGTTTGCATACTGTGTGACTCTATTCTTAGGACGTTCTTGAAAGGACACACTACAGTAATGAGAAATAGGTTATCATTGAGGAGTGTCTACATAAAACTGCACATATGTTAAAAATCATAATAGTATCTTCCATAGAGGGCAAAAAGTCAATTTTACTGTATGATAATAAAAAATAACAAAATTGCTTGATGATAGTGAGAATTGCCTAAGTTAAAACAGTGCTTTCAGACAGGTAGAGAATTAGATGAGATTGCTCTAAATAGCAAAGGAAAAAAAATAAGCAGTAATTGCCTGATCACGTGCATTCGATGAAGAGAAAGTCTAAGTCCAAGATGGCACTTGTGGATTCTGCCAGGAACCAAGGGAGTATAGGAGAAGATGCCTCTTAGAGTAAAGAAGAGTTGAATTATGGACGCAATGATAGTGATACAGGACATGCCATCAGCAATTGATGTTCTGTAACACTTTCCAGAAACATAGGAGTGCAAGTCACCAAAACAAGGTGCGGTTATTATTCTTTTTTCAAGGTTTTGAGAGAGAATGCTTTAATGACAGGTGTGCAGTAGATGACTAAAATAGAAAGCATCTGAGAATATCTTAAGGGTCAGAGCTGAGACAGAAAATTTCAAAGGTAATAAAATGTAAATTCAATCTGAGAAAGTAAGACTGAAAAAATATATCACATAATGAGATTGGTAAATTAATGAGATCAAACTGAAAATGTTGATAATATAATTGCTAATATAAGGCGAAGGTAACTTGACCTTCTTCTGGAAACCAACCTTAGTGATTTATTATGTTGCTTTGATTAGCCTTGGGAAAAGGAGATGATAAGAATATCAGTCACATAAATCTTCTGAATATTTTACATGAAATTCATGTTGAACACAGGATTGAGCAAATAAATCTGATATCATCAGTAGAACATAAAAATTAAAAAAATAACAAAGCATATGGAAAGAATGAGAGGACATTGGTTCAAAACGAAAACCTGGAAACCACCATCAATCTCTAAAGGAAAAAAAAACAAAAAACAACTTGATAATAAGGACCAGAAGGAATAGTTGGAGTAGAAAGAAGAAAAAAAGTCATGAGAGATCTGCATCACAAAGCAAGGGGTAGTAAAGTGTCAAGGTACAAAAAGGCCTGTGTCTAAGTGATGAAGCAAAATACTTACTTAGAAACAGCTGTGCTGATGGAATGGTTAGATTCATGGTGCAGAGATAATTTTTATTCTTTGGGAACGAAGATGACTAAATGGATGTTAGTGAGCTAGACAAAGTCACATCTGTGTCCAGTAAAGGAAGGTGTTTCACCCGTCTTCAGGTGAGGGAAACAATTCAAAGAAAGGATCCTCACACAAAGAAGGCAGGCTCTGCAGGGATTGCTCATGGATAATAGCAAAAGCTTTATTAGTTAATGAAACCATATGATTACATGAAGCAATTGTATTGAATATAATCAGTATTGCGGAATTCTGATACATTCTTTAACAACATATGTAAAACTTAAGCAATTGTTTAAGATAAGCTTCCATTAATCTTGGGCCAAGAATTTCCCTGTCAATGTGCATTGTAAGTGCACAAGAGAGACAAAACACTCTTTTAATAAAGTAGTATTATAGAGGAATGACAGTGAGAAGTAGTATTATAGAGGATGACAGTGAGAAATGAGGGAGAAATGTATTTCCAGAGGGGTGAAAACCATAGTAGTGGAATATTTTGGTATTTTGAAGACAAAGTATATTGAGACAGCTCAATACAACGATGCCTTAAGAAACGATCTTTTTCATGTCATTCCAAAAAAGTCTCTAAGTGTAATATAATGTGCACATTTACAAATGAGTAATTGAAACCTATGGTAACCAACACTTTTATCTTATATCCCTCTAAGGCACTAGGCTACTGCTCCCATTTATGTAGGCAAAGAATAAATGTTAGACTGATTCAAAAGTTTATGTACATGTATAACAAACAGTTTAGGAAGCTTATGAATAGAAATGTGTCTGTACTCTGGAGCCTGCCTGATGACTGTCAGGCATTTGTACAACAAAAGTCATTTCACCATTTTGTTCTTCTTCAGTAACGTTCAAAACCAAGAGGAAAATTATAACAAACATTGACTTTTTGTATAGACCCAAGCTAGTGTAGACAAACATACTACCCTATATCTTGCAAGATAATGCATAAAAAAGAGCATTTTTCCTGAGTTTTATAGTCAACAAAAGACTATAAGGTATAAATATTCTAATAAGTAACATAACCAAAGTGATGTTTAAGTTAATTAATTCACTAAAATATATTTTAATGAATGTATTATTACCATCAAACACATTTTAATGAATGTATTATTACTATCAAACACTGCAATTATTCACTATAATTGCACATCAGACTTATAATAGAAGACATACAGTAACATTTATAATTCTGAGGCAAAAATATCTCTGGTCAATGGAATTTGACCACAGTTGTCTTTATTGCCCCAAGAGTGTGCTTATTTATAGGCAATCTTAGAAACTCCAAGACTTCTGTTATATTTCACTTAAATTTTCTATTTAAATATAAAATACTATATTTATAGCAAAAATTCTCTGTTTGGTATTGCTGTGCTTATGAAAGCATACTGCAACTGCAAGTTCAATAATATTTTATGGATTTGAGATAGGACTTTAAAAATTAGAATAATATGTAACAACACATAAAACTCAGAATACATAAAACACAAATATCACAATGATCTACATCTAACCAATTTTCAGACTTGCCTTAAAATTTATAAACAGGTAATTTATAAGGAAAAACAAGATTTTCATTGGCATTTTAATAATTGGCCTAATTTTTAAAAGACAAGCTATGCATAGCGAGATCAACACAGTATATTTAGTGTATTTATGTTTTTGCTAGGAGTCCATTGACTCATCCATTTCATCACCAAAGAACAGTTTGTTCACTATGGCAGTGGGTGTCTAGTTACCCTCCTTTCTCCACGTTGCAAATGGCAATTCATGTCATTTTCTCAGTGGAATCTGCTATGCTTTATTTATTTCACAATGAAATAATTAGATCCTCTAAGACTTATAAAGTGGCTTACTCAATACAAATGCTGTTTATGTTATCCTAATAATGATTCATTATCTCAAAATACTGTCCTGGAGAAAAACGTTAGGGAATAAAAAACCTTTTTTTAGTCAGAAATGGAAACTATGGCTGAAACAATTGTCTTTACGTAGGAGTTTTATAGCTGCACTTGTATTTAGTCACGCAATCTGTATTTCAATACATTTCAAAAGTGCTTAGTCAATAAAATTCATATCTTCTGCTTTACCAAAACCAATAAAAAATAGGATTTTATTATTTCATAGTTTTTAAATATTCAGACTGACATTTTTTATCCTGGCTCTTGCCAACTAGTATCTTTATTATAGAATAATTTTAAAAATCATTATTGTTGGGTGGCGCCTGTGGTTCAAAAGAGTAGGGCGCTGGCCCCATGTGCCGAAGGTGGTGTGTTAAAACCCAGCCCTGGTCACAAACTGCAAAAAAACAAACAAACAAAAACCTTTTTTTGTTTGTTTGTTTTTTTTAAGACAGAGCCTCAAGCTGTCCCCCTGGGTAGAATGCCAAGGCATCACAGCTCACAGCAACCTCCAACTCCTGGGCTCAAGCGAGTCTCCTGCCTCAGCCTCCCAAGTAGCTGAGACCACAGGCGCCCGCCACAAGAAAGCTCAGCTATGTTTTGGTTGCAGCCATCATTGTTGTTTGGCAGGCCTGGGCTGCATTCTAACCTGCCACCTTAGGTGTATGTGGCTGGAGCCTTAGCCACTTGAGCCACAGGCACCGAGCCAAAAAAACTCATTAGTGTTATATGTGTTTTATTTCTTTCATGAAAATATTATTATGAAATAATGTTTATTAAAATAGCTGTTACTTGTCTAAATGACAATTATTTAAGTGAATTTCAGATATAATGGAAATATTAATCAACATGTATGCTATTTATGCAACCATAAATCAATAATTATAACACATGTATAACTTGAATTTTCAGAGAAATCCTCATAGATTTTTCCAACAGCTTTCATTGGCACGGTGGCAAGGATGTGGAGTTGCTTCAAAGAAATAAATTCAGTGTGATTCTGTTCCTTTTCAACTATATCATTTCTTCTAAAGCAACTATAGTTTCATCTATTTAATATATTAGTATTTGGATAATTTAAGAACTTGAACAATTAATTTAAATATTCTTGATCAAATCCATTCTCTTTTCAAAGACAAACAAGCCATAGCACAAAATAATTACCTTTTCCCCAGAAAGAACATAATTATCTTAGTGCAGAACTGGGTTTCCAAATCAGTTAATTTTTTTTTTTTTTTTACATTTAACCAAATTGTCCTTAACTAATGGCTACATTTTTGCCACCAATTTGCTCCATGGATTTTGCTATATCTTGGAACTAGACATCAGAAATGGAGCTCTGAGCCAGACAAATCCTAATCCTTCTATATACTATTTAGGTATGGAAATCCCTCAGTTTTATTCAGACTGATAAAACAGTTCATGATTTCAATTTATCTTGGAGTATCAGTGATTTAGATTCGTTAAAAATAACGTGAAGCGATAACATGAAAGGGCAAGGTCAAATGAGGCAAATTCTTCTTAGAAAGATTTTGTTCTTACCATCTTCATGGCAAAAAAAATAAATATTTTAAAAGAAGATACCAGATTTTGGCTCGGCGCCTATAGCTCAACCGGCTAAGGCGCCAGCCACGTACACCTAAGGTGGCAGGTTCGAATCCCCAGCCCGGACCTGCCAAACAACAATGACGGCTGCAACCCAAAAATAGCTGGGTGTTGTGGTGGGCGCCTGTGGTCCCAGCTACTTGGGAGGCGGAGGCAGGAGACTCGCTTGAGCCCAGGAGTTGGAGGTTGCTGTGAGCTGTAATGCCACGGCACTGTACCCAGGGGGACAGCTTGAGGCTGTCTCAAAAAAAATAAATAAATAAAAATAAAAAAGATACCAGATTTTATTAAAAGTCATATTTGTGACATTGATATTTTAATCATTCTTCTTCCATATGAATAGATAAGTCTAGGTGTTATAAACGAGTGCAAGTGCAGATAGCAATTCCTTTCATCCAAAACCGTCTAGACAAATAGATAGATTGGGACCAGCGTTGTTGAAGTTATCGTTTGAAGCTTCCACTGGTGGTGTTAACAAGACTTGGCTGCCATAATTAATACATTCAACTAAGTTCTGATAGCCTCCTTTGCTCAATTTTCACCACCTCAGCAATCCCAAATAGTACTGCCTGCAATCGCTTCCCCTCTACCCTGTTTTTTTCTTCTTCAAAGTGTTATTATCTACTGCCTGGGCAAGAACACTTTCTGTCCACAAAGGCAGAAAATTTTGTCTCTTTTACTCAACATTTTATTTACATCACCAAGAACAACATGTGTAATTTAACTGAAAACTTCAGAACTTAATACGTTTTTGTTAAGATGATGAATTTTATGAAAAAAGAAATAATGAATAAATAAACTTGATTTGGCACACAGAAAAAGATATCCATATATCCAATATCTCTATTATTCCTTCAGGAGTTATTTAACTTTCTTGAAAAATTACTGACATTACTTTAAAAAAGCCTTTCTTACTTAAGCGTGCAAACGTAATGCAAATTTAAAAAGCCATAGTCTGTAGTTTTTTGGACTTGGTGTTATAATACCTGAAATTATGACCAAAAAGTCTTTACTAGAAAGTGTGCCAAAAATTGTAATACTCAATATATACCAACAACAAAGATGAATCCCAGTCACGTTGAGCACCTCGTGTAATTGCAGAAGTCAATTTGACTTGAATATTACAAATTTAAGGTTTTTTTACCCTTTCTTAAAATGTGTATACATTTTTTGACATCCTCTTTGTTTTTAACTATTAGTTACATCCAAGAGGTTGAATAGCTTTAGATGCAATACAGTTCTTAAGCTTTCAGGGCTATCAATAACTTTCACTACAGTTTGCAAATGAAATATTTCCTTAAATCCACAATATAGATAATATAATTACAAAATTTATAAAAGAAAAAGTACACTTAGCTTAAATTTCAGCTCTACTATCAATGTTTGGATTCGATGAACATCCAAAGTTCGGAGAGAATAACATACTGGAATTTAAAACTTTGTTTTGGTTTGATGTGTTAATTGTTGATATACCCTGTTTGTTTTCAATGATATAAACTATTTTCAAGTTAGATGTTATAGTGCTTCTGAATCTAAATCAGCACTCTCGAATCAATCAGGCCAGTCATTTAATCTCATTATCTACTTGAAAACTTAACCTCCTTTCCTTTCTTCTTGGGAGTACCAGTGTCCACTGAAAAAGAAAAAAATGTATATATATATATATATATATATATATACACACACACACACACACACGTGTGTGTGCACTTATGGGTGTGTTTGTATATATATTATATACACGATATGTACAGTTCCAAATAGTTGAACCAATAATGATATTTTTGGTTATTTCATTTTATTATTTTACTAAATCATTTTAACATTAAAGTTTCTCATAGATACTAAGTAAATTGGTATGGTTTTTGATACCATAGTTTTTTGAATTAGCAGATTTATTGTTTGGCTGGCTTGTAGACCTAAATTAAATACTATCTTCCGAGTATAAGTCCACTTGTGGAAATATCAGTCTAAAGCTTGATGAAGAGTTAATTGAGGTAAGTTATCCACTTTGTACTCATTTTATGCTCACTAGACACCTTCTATTCACAGATGTCAGCCACTCACAAACATGTTCTTCATGCAAGTAGAGCTTTTCTGGCCTCTGGGCAAGTCACCTTTGATATTGCTATTTAATAAGTCAGCATTATAATTATACACAGTTGACTTTAAGACACCTATTTACTTCTACATCTCACGAGTTGAACTTGATCATAGTAAGTGCATCAAGATAGCAACTTCTTATGTGAGGTCTTAAACATACCTACTTTAAATATTACTAACTTACAACATACCTAGATTATATTTGTTTTAAAACAGCCCACATATTAGGAACTGAACAAAATACATTTGTTCATACTTTGTAGTTTTACATTTTTACATAGTTGTAAATACTGTAGAGTTCATTAGACCTGCCTTTTTATATCTACCTCTCTTTCCCTCTCTCCATCCCTTCCTCCTTTCCTTCCTTCCTTCCAAGAACAAAATGAGCAGACAGTACACCTGGTAAACTGAACATTGTGCATTTTTACAGTCAAAACACACAAGTGTTGCATATAGTCTAAATTTTTGCTTTTATATTGGTCACCACTTTGGACATCTTCCCAATCTGTATTCCCATGAACCTGTACCATTAGAGCATATAATGTGGGAACATTCATGATATGACCTTTTCCTGAGCAGCCATTAAATTTCTACACTATAGGTTTCTTGTGTAGAAGTAAAAACAATTTTCTCTCTGCTCACTGCCCAGTTACCTTGAAATGTCAACCTAATCCTCAGCTCAACTGTGAAAAGGGATTGTATGTTTTATAATGTATTACATTTTATTTAACTTTTGTGTTATTTAAATAAATGTACAAAGTGCAAATGAGGCTAAGGAGAATATATGATATTTAAGGCATTGGTAGCAAACTGTTATAGAATGGGCAATAATAACTGTATAACCAGTTTAAAATACATTCATTCAGACACCTATAGCACATTAAATGTCATGCAACAAAATGTAAAACCACTGTAACACAGAGATACAGTATCTGTGCCCTAATAAGCTTTTAATCCTTAAATCATATAAAGAAGCTTTGGATGAAACCCATGAGTACATGCATGTAATCCAGTCAACTACGTATAAAGCCAGTGCTGATTTGCTACAGTATTTTGACAATAATTCATCCGTTTTGTAGTCATTCATGCTTTTAAGGTCTGTCTTTTCATAATTCTATTTGTTTTTGTACATTAATATAGAAAATAAATAAACACTAGGCAAAGTTCTCTCATAAAGCAACCTAAAGTACAATATAGGAATTTATAAATAGTAGCTAAATAAAAGATTTTACTTCCATTTTTGTAGTTATGAAGGCTTTCACTAACTATCCATGGAACTAAAAAAATGCTATGAGTAATATCCAAAATGTTTATATCATCTACATTGTTATACAGTATATTATATATATATACACACACACAATGTATAATACATAGAAGTTTTTGTATATAATGTATAATACATACAACCTTTTGTAAAGCCTGTATGCTTAACTGTAAAATATACATAAGCTTAAAAAAATTATGTTCGTGTCATCTCTGTGAGATCAGCAGAATAAATCTTAGGCTCAATTCATAGGGAAGATGATCATAGTCAGAGAAGTGAAATGCCTTGCTCAGGCTGCTGGCTCTGCTCATTTTTGGCACTATAATCAGTAACACATCTTCTTACTCCTCCTCTATTATTTTTCCCTGTTTAAAAAACTGTAACTTTAATGATAAAGTAATCTTCATAGTTTATAATGACCACATTCTCATGGGTCAATAATCACTATTAAAGAATCTCTGAATGCAAAGTTACAATTTCCCATAATGGTTCTAACAGAACTGTCGGTTATAGAGTCAATACACTCCTGCTGAAGAAACTGCCCATTATACATCGGATGCAATTGTGTGGGGGGAAGAATGACTGTAATAGCACCTGCTGGTCTTTACCTCCAGCCAAGTCATTTTGTGACATACATTTAATGCGATCCACTGAAATCTCCAGATATTGAAACTTTATGTAGCTATTATTATAAATGCCTACAGTATACTTGAGGCTTCAGCTGTTAAAGCCATTCCTTTTTTTGGTTCTTTAATTATTTTGGAATATTTAAATTAAGACCTTAATTTCCCATAATAATATACACAAAAAATCAAACTATTTCTAAATAACTTATTTTTGCCAATATTAGTTCTACCTTCATCCTCTCCCAATGAGGTGGAAATACCTTTTAAGGCATGATCTCCTAAATTCTGGAATTCTTCTGCTCAATTAACTATACACTTCAACTGAAAAACAAACAACAAACAAACAAACAAAAAAGTTCTTTCTAACAGACGGCAAAGATTTTTCCTGTATTTGAAACAGGGCTTTGATAGTTTCATCACTTCTATAATAAGCAGGTATTATGTATAGTGTTCAAGCTCTTTTAATTCTAAAGGGTCTATCAAATTTATGTTGGCGTTCTATAAGGGTTAAAAGATATTTGTCATTGGCATGTGGCATATCACTTGACAAAATTACTGTAGTTTTATTAATTTTCGAAAATCTTTGGATTTTCAATCTTTAGAAACTACCCAATTATTTTTTTCTCTGGAGAATTTTTTAATATTAAATCGTAACTGCATATAGTTATGGTTACAATGTGCTGATTTGATGTACAATGTTGAATGCTTAAATCAGACTGATTAACATAACCGTCATCTCAGTTGCTTATTTGTTGTGGTAAGACATTTAGACTCTACTCTTAGTAGTTTTTAAATGTACCACTGCTGTATCCACAATAGGTGAGGTTCCACCATATGCCCTCCCTCCTCCCAACCCCCCCCAACCCTCCTGCACTCTTTCTCCTCTCTCCTCCTTCTTTCTGGACTATAGTTGTGTTTTATCATTCTTATGATGTGTAGGTGATGATATGTTGGTTTCAAATAGTATTGAGTACACATTCTTGAGATACTTTACCGAAAAGAATGTATTTCAGTTCCATGGTACTGGCACAAAAATAGAGAGGTAGGGCGGCGCTGTGGCTCAGTGAGTTGGGCGCCGGCTCCATATACTCAGGGTGGCGGGTTCAAACCCAGCCCCGGCTACACTGCAACAACAACAAAAAAAATAGCTAGGTGTCCTGGCAGGCACCTGTAGTTCCAGCTACTTGGGAGGCTGAGTCAAGAGAATCACGTAAGCCCAGAAATTGCTGTGAGCTGTGACTTCATGGCACCCTAATAAGGGCAACAAAGTGAGACTCTGTCTCTAAAAAAAAAAAATAGAGAGGTAGATATATGGTACCCAACTATTTTCAAGGAAAGGCATTTAATGTAAAAAAATTGCTTGTAGAATTGAAAAGAATGCCAAACTGAGGTCTCTGAGAAAATGTAGAGAACAGCTACAATAGGACCTCTCCCATTCCTAGGACCTGAGATACAACAAAAGAACCACCGGGACAGGGGCTCAGGACCTGCCTGCCTGTGAGGCATTGAGCTCTGATCCTCCCATCCAACCAAGACCTTTACCTTCACCCTGTAATTCTATCATCTTCCTACTAAATCTTTTAATATTCATTGTGAAATATTAAGTCATTCTCTCTCAGTTTTTCATTAACAAATTGTATGATTTCTTCCTCCCCATTAATACTTGTCATTTTGTATTCACTTTAGCACCTAGATACAATAAACTTCTGATTGGACATATTGTTTCAACATTTTTACATGTTCAAATTATATTACATTCTGAGACATTTTCCCAAAGCTGAAGAGTTAGTATTAAATCCAACTTCTCGTTTTTGTTTTTTTTTTTTTGTCGAGACAGAGTTCCACCCTGTGCCCTGAGCAGAGGGCAGTGGCTTTGGAGCTCACTGCAACCTCAGACTCCTGCTGCGGGCATCCCACTGCCTCAGCCTCCGAAGCCGCTGGGATTACAGGAGCTCGCCGTGGTGCCCGGCTGGGTTTTTTCCATTTTTTTAATGAGTCAGGGTCTCACTTTCGCTCAGGTGAGTCTCGAACTCCTGAGCTCGAGCAATCCTCCCTCCTCAGCCTCCCACAGTGCTGGAATTATAGGCATGAGCCACCGCGCCGGCAAATCCAACTTCTCAAAAGAAGTAATAGCTGGCGATTACTAATGATAAGAAATATAGTAATAAATGTTTTTAAATTTCCTCACCAAATTCCTTACTCCTGACTCTGTGCTTTAGCAATTTCTGAGTAATTGTATTTCTCCAGAACTATGTCTGTCCCATGCACACAACTTTTTAATCTTGGAATATTATTTTTTCATTCAAACAATTAAAATTTTATGACCTTCTTTATTTCCTTTAGTTTTACCAACAGGAGAAATCTGTTTCAACACTTAGATTTTTCTGTACTTTGCATTTATGGTCTTTTAACAATGGTTATAAAAGGGTTTCTTTCATGTTTTTATATTATTATAATTTAGGTAAAATATTTTACTTCTACTATAAAGGTTTTTTTTGTTGTTTGTTTTGTTTTGTTTTTTCAGTTTTTGGCTAGGGCTGCATTTGTCACCTCCGGTATATGACGTCAGTGCTCTACTCCTTTGAGCCACAGGCGCCACCCCTACTATAAAGTATAGACTATGCTTTTTTTTTTTCTTATCTGAATCTGTTTCTGCGGCCATCAGATAACTTGTATTTCACAGGTACTTGCACAAACATTAAATATATTTGTTATAAGTTTTCCAGGTATGTTTTTTCCATTGGTTGATACAACAAAGGACAGAATTCTTTGCACAGAACACATAAAGTACACATATAAGTAAAGTTTTATAAACGGAATCAGCTCATATTGTAGAAGTTTATAATTCCAAAGATGCATTTACTTTTATATCTTAATGGATTAACATTGCTAAAATTTCAGTGAAAATTTTTCTGCTTCAAACTCTCTGCCAAGTATTTAATAGATTATAAGCAAGTAGCTATATTAACTATGAATAATTTCACACAAATGGGATTACAAATGTTTTAATTTACTTATATTTATGAAGTGGTAATTATATGTATATTAACTCCAAATAGTCTCTTCTAATAAATATTTGTTCACTTACTAAATTTTCAAAAATACATGGTGTAACCATGTCCTAAACGTTACTCTAATTTAAGAGAAACAATTATTTTATAAATCTGATTGACCACCCATCCAGAATTGCTTTTGTAATTTAAAATTTATCATAGGAATTATATATAGACCCCATGATTATGGTCTCTGACATTCAGAGACTTGTTAATACAAGTTCTTTCCTCTTGGTGAAGTTGTATATAACCATGACAATGCCATTCCAGCTGCACAAACCACTTTCTGCATAAAAATGACTCAAAATTCTTTTCGATGTGGTTTGTCAGTCAATTTTTATGGAAGTTTACTAGTAAAAACCGTTTTTTTAAAAAAGGCTATTGCATTCCTCTAATTTATAAAAGACTTAGTAATTTTGTCCCAGAATATAAAAACATAAACAAAACAACTTTCAGAGACATTATGAGAGTTTGAGGTTGCTGTGAGCTATGAGGACACAGCACGCTACCAAGGGCGACAAAGTGAGACTGTCTCAAAACAAACAAATAAACAAAAACCTACATATTATCCCATTTAGAATTTCTGGCATCCACTTTTATATCCTTCCTACTTAAATTCATTGACAAGGCCTGCCAATCCTGTTTATGTGCACGTCAGATATGACTGATCTGTTACCGGAGATTCCTTCCACCAACATACACGTGTAGCCTGTCCTCCGTCACTGTGGACACTACTGCAAGTTCCTGACCAATTGCTGCTTTGGGACTGCTTCTTTGCCTCACAGACTGCAGGATTCATGGGCTCCAACGGAACATTCCCGCTTGAGACAAGTGGGAATGACAGCATCGTAAGTCTGCGGCTGCCATTTCCCAGAGTGGATGCCGGTGGGTATAAAGCTGTTTTGTTTCAGCTTTTATCTGCAGTATGTTTTTCTTCCCTGCTTGATTGTAGTCTTCCCTAGTTTTCCACAAAGCCTTTACCATCATCTGTTGTCTTCCAGCCTTCAACGCAATAGAACTGTCTTCAGTACTGATAGATGGTCTGGTACAGATATCGGCCCCAAGGCGAGCTTTTAAAATTTCTGTGCCATGATTTATTCTTATGTAATTTCAGAGTGTCCTAATTATATTCATCCATAACAGATACCCCCAAGACATCATACAAATACTACAATTAAAAAAATATCACTAAAATGAATTTGTGAATTTATATTTAAGATAAATATAAGAAATGAGCTGATTTTACTTTAATACATGTATATTTTTATTACTGAGAATCAATGGCAAAAAATAAATGCTTACTCTAGGAGAAAAGATTATTTTGAAAGGTACAGAATACACAAATATGCACTGATATATAAAATAGAAGTAGATTTGTCACTTAAATAAATATTTAAAGAATCCATGTTTATAAAATTAACATATTTTAATTCAAACAAATCTTTTTTAAATTTCCAAGTTGTTACTTATTTCACAGGATTCATCTTTGCCACTGTCAATCTAAATTTGTTAATTGTCTCTAAATTGGATTATATAAAAATGATTATGTGACTAAATAATATATTAGGAGTTTACATAACTACAAAATTTGAGGGGAAACATCAGTGAAGAAAAAAAGTACATAAAGAATCATTCTTGGCTCGGCACCTGCGGCTCAAGTGGCTAAGGCACCAGCCACATACACCTAAGGTAGTGGGTTCAAATCCAGCCTGGCCCGGCCAAACAACAATGACGGCTGCAACTAAAAACTAGCTAGGCATTGTGGCGGGTGCCTGTAGTCCCAGCTACTTGGGAGGCAGAGGCAGGAGACTCGCTTGAGCCCAGGAGTTTGGAGGTTGCTGTGAGCTGTGATGCCACAGTGCTCTACCTAGGGGGACAGCTTGAGGCTCTGTTTCAAAAAAAAAAAAAAAAAGAATCATTCTTTTCAGGTGATGCCTGTGGCTGAAAGGAGTAGGGCACCGGCTCCATATGCCAGAGGTGGTGGGTTCAAACCCAGCCCTGGCCAAAAACTGCAAAAAAAAAAAAAAAAGAGAATCATTCTTTTCACAATTTAACCAACAGTTTATTTTATATTTCAAAATAGCTAGAAGAACGATTTGGAATGTTTCCAACACAAAGAAATAAATATTTGAGGTGATATAAGTCTCAATTACCCTGATTTAATCACTATACATTTTTTGCATATAGCAAAATACCAGAAAAATGTGTATAGCCACTGTAAAAATTAACAACAACAACAAAAATATGAGCACCTTCCAAATATCAGATACTGGGTGAACAAAGGTAAAAAATGTTCTCTACTCTATGGAATTCATAGCTTAGCATGAGATCAAAACATAATCTGAAAGTGCCAATGTGTAAGGAAGGGCAGTAACAGAAATATGCTCACGTACAAATACAGTTAAATTGTAGAGGAATTGAGAGGGAGAGGGAAAGAATCATGTATTAGAAATATCATCTGGATAAGGTTTTTGTTTTGTGTCCATGACACAGTTAAGAGTGATGAAACACAACAAGAAATACTCAAAATGAGTGAGAGCTTTAGGGCACAAGGCAGGATTGTGCACAGGAAAGTCTCAGACTTTGACAGTTATGACTCTGGCTGAAGTGTGAGGTAAAGAGAGGCTGTGGAGACCGCAGGCAGACCAGAGCAAGTATGAAGTCGATAAGGGGACACATTAGAGACCAGAAGTTCATGACATTGTTCTGATCTTTTGAAAGGAATTTTAACAATGCCACTTCCATTAGCTAAATCAGTATTTGGAAAAGAGTTCCAGTCGGAAATTTGTCGTGATTATTTTTAGTCACAAAAATGAGTCCTAATCCAAAAGTGCCTTATGCTGATCCATGGAAGAATCAAAACTTGTGCTTAAGTTGAAAAAGCTTCCATGATAATAATTACTCTACTGCTTGAAAATTTATCTTATGGACTGTCAATTCACCATATGTGACTTTGCTTTATTTTCTTTTCTAAAATGCTTTCTCTAGTACATAAAATTCACTTTACCATTGCTTTCATGCAAGCCTCTGCATTATAAACTTTACCACAGTTGACTGGAGACCCAGGAGACACGCTAGAACATGACAACAGGTGACACCATGGATGAGAAATAATATGATAGGCTGCATTCTTAATTGATAAAACTAAAATCTTTCTGATTTCTTGAAGAATTCAAACTCATAGCTGAGTCTAAAAAACAAAATCAAGGAACATGTTTAGTCAAGATATATCAAAATTCTAAATAACACGGATGGAATTTTCCAAGTACAATGTAACACAGCTCCTTGATGATAACAACACTGAATATTGAAAGATGATTAGAACATGATCTAGTAATTGTAGTGCCGACAATTAGGAAGAAATAAATACATTATTTTTTTTCTTTATAATTAGTGCCCAGTTTTATGGAGGATAACACTGCATACATCTCGGGTTTTGTATTTCATCACTGTGCACCCTCAGCAAAACATTTTTATTTATGAATTTTTTCCAGCTCTATTTGGAATGTGTACATGGTAGAAGTGACTTAATTGAGAAAACAGTTCTACATAAATCCATTTATCACTTGTTTTTACACACTGACAACTATGGAGAATCAAATATTTATATACCGCAGTGCTCTTGTCATGCCCCAGCCTTGGTGTCTTATTGGACATCAGTTTCAGAAGCTTCCTACTTCATTGAATGATTAAACTTCACTTTACTTTGCAATATAATATATTCAAATCCTTAGGGTACATCTTCTTAAAGCTTATGATGGGAAAACATTTCCTGGACACACTTTATACGGTATCCATTATGTATGGATCACAATGGATTTCCAATAAAGGAGGACAAGCCTACCATTAAACTCATATATGATAAATTTAAAACAACTGTGCTTATTGTAGCTGCAAACCATTACCATGTGTCAAACGTGGCTGACAGGCCAATGTAAATTCCTGCTGGAGTGCACATTAATTACAGTAACGCTGCGCTCAATATTTTTAATATAAGCTATTTAAATACCAGATACATTACCATAGAATCTGCTCCTGTTGCATCATGTTTTTCTATTTTAAATTGGAATATTTGTCCCTAAGTTATATTTATTTTACAATTCACCATAACTTACTCTACTTTGTGGCCTTATTTTTTATAAAAAAATCAAAATTACATGCAAGTTAATGATAAAAAATGTGACCCTAAGCATATGAAAATTATATATATATATAATATTAATTTTCCCAGCTAAATTTAATATTTGGCTTTTAATTTTGATTTCTGAAAAATTTATTTTAATAGGCAGAGTCTTTGGCTTTTGAGAATTATTTCTAAGCAATAACTGGTATCAGACACAATCATTTTAATTCCTCATAATGCCATTGTAATTATCATATTCATATAAATGCATAGTTTAAACATAAAAAAGTTTGAGCAGCTTATTCAAACTTACAAAGTAAATGAGTGACAGATCCAGGTTCCAAATAAAGGTCCGCTGATTTATAATTTTTCCTTTATTTTTCTCCATGAACCTTCTTCTTAGAACTTAAAACAAAAAGATCTGAAATTCATTTACATCAACATTAAATTTATCTCCAAATAATGTAAAGATTCCCAAAATTCATCAATACTAGTTCTTTGAATATTTTTAAGGAATCATTTCTGTGACACCCCAGCTTATGTTGGACTTTTCTCTTACAAACTCTATCTTCTAGGCTATGAGAGATTTTATTATAAAGCAATCAGTAGAGACATCTTGATGTACCATCTGGCATTAGAGGACTGAAGGGAAGAAATGAGGAAGGCTAAAAAGCAAATCAATACAATGTAGAAAAATTGCTGGAGGTGGAATATAATTGAATATAGACTCTCACGGTGTAGATAATGTCGATGCAAGTTACTGCTTTTGGCACAATGTGTGTGATAGTTGAAAAGCCACATACAGAGAGTAAATACAAGTTCAAGTGAGACAAATTCTGCACAAGGGTGACTTTTATTCATACTGAGTTCATCTTAAATTTAGACTGGATTCCCATGTGCTACAGAGCAATTAGGATTTCAGTTGTCTAAATAAAAACGTCTAAAATCCATCAAGTAAAATAACAATTTTACTCTAAATAATTTCATAGAATTTTTTCCTATTTATTTATTAGTCTGTAAATGTCAAACTTCAGCAACTTATTATTTAAAGCAAATTTGATATTGTTATATGTTAAAAACATATTAAAATGTGATATCACAATGTAACATAATAATAATGATTTTTTTTACTGTTTAAATTCTGATAGACATTCTAATTTTGCTGCTTATATTTATCTTTGCGATGACCTGGAAAAGTTGGTGTAGACTGACTACCCATTGTCCGAAATGCTTGGAACCACAAGTAATTTGGATTCCATTTTTTTGGGTCAAATTTTAGAATATTTAAATAATGTACTTACATGTTGAGCATCTCAAATTTGAAAACCCAAATCTGAAATGCTCCAATAAATATTTCCTTTGAATGTCACGTTAACACTCAAAGATTTTTTTTTAATTTTAGAGCAACTAGTATCTCCATTGTAAGGTGGAGAAAAAGATGCTCAGAAACTAATAATTATTCCAACATCATGGAAATATGATTGGTATTAGTGTAATTTGAAATCAGGTTTATTGAGAGCTTGCCTCTATCACTGTGCACTCTGCAAAGTGATGAATGGAGTGAGCATGAAGAATTTTGTTTTCTACATGTCTCAGATCACGTTCTTCCTCCTTTACTGCTCCTCATCCATCTTTTAATTTTAAGCATCAATCCCATTTCCCCCCTCCCATACACCCAGGCACTGAAAATTACTACTCTACTCTATTTCTGTGAATTTGACTGTGATAGTTACATAAAAATGACTAAGTTCAAAAATTTGCCATTTAAAATTGTGGCTATAGTTTATTGTGCACTAAAATATTTGTTAAGAGGATAGATATCAAGTCAAATGTTCTTGCCTTAATAAAAAGGAAGCAAAAGCTATTTTGCTAGTGTGTTGGAAACAGCAAGCTAGTAGGTTCTTCACAAATTTTGGATAGCATTAACTTTCACTTAAAGATACTGTGCTAACCAGAAAAATGTAGACTTTATTTCTATAGCTATCATTTAATATGCTATGACTCTAGTATAAAATATGTTAATAACTAGATTATGTCTACTTTATTACACTTCATGAAAAATATCAGAAAATCAGCATTTTTATATTTGGACTCAATGGTGTTTTATTTGTTTAAAAATGATTATTATATATTTGTGCAGTTCATTTCTCAGAAAAATGTATATACTATGCTTACTATATAATAAGCACCACCTTAGAAACTGGAGATAACATACATAAGATATTCCATGCTCTTGCAAAGCACAAACTATGTTGCTGCAGACAGATATAAAATTATGATTTTACAGAAGAACAAAACGAGTTATGTAATAGGCATGGGCATAGAACTGTAAGATTTCATACAAAGGAGAGTTTTCCTTGGTTGAAAAAGGAAACATGGTGAATAGTAGATACAGCTTTTTAAAAACGAGTCTACAAAATAAAATGGACAAAATAGCTGTATGTGTGTGTATATGTACATATACACAGATGTACAGATGTGTATACACAAGGTGTCCATAAAGTTCATGTGCAAGTCACTATGTTAAACTATTTTAAATTGCCCATGAACCTTATGTCTACCCTGTATTTATAATTTATATGATGTATAGTTAAACGTTTGCTGAAGTATAAAAGAAAATGGAGAAGATAAGATTTAAAACGATGATGAAAACAAAACTTTGGCTACTTTGCCATTTTTTCGCATGCTAACCCTGTTCTCAGGCCTAAAATAAAGTAGTCCAAACATAGGAGCTGAGATTCTGTTTTTAATTGATCTCTAACCCTTGTTATTCTCGTTGGTCTCCCTGGAAGAATAAGATGTTATGTAGAAGCAGAGCAGTTGTTGTAATGTTTTATGGAACACAGTGAAGAGAGCTCATAAGCTATGACCTCATTACTTAATTATAAGAGAATCATGCTTAAACCCATTCTCTAGGCTTAAAGAAGCCATATTTTATTCATTATGATAGCTGAAATAAATAAAGAGTTAATTTTTAAGAGTTGCAACTTGGCACCTAAGGGGATGGTGCTTATAAATTTTTCAATCCATGTATAAAATACTTCTAATTCTCTTGTATATTACCATACATTGTATCAGAAAAACTCATAAGTTAGACTGACTACTGATCCCTGTACCCATATAGATAGACGTGTGTGCATATGTATATGTATATATGTGTGCAAAATGAGATCTTAGAGAAAAATTCATAGAATCAATTAATAATTTCCAGCAAAGAATATGTCCTTGCAATATTATTTCATGCACATCCAGGCCATTTGTCTTCAGACGTCACTAACATAGTTTTAGTTGCAATTTCAGACATCGTTCCAGTCACTTATCAGTTACTCAGAGGCTGAGAGTTACACCTGCGAATTACATCCTTCTGCCTTCTTTCTGCACACGCCCGCTGCCATTTACCCTTCTCACAGCTGATTAACATCTACACCTAGAGGTGGGCAGAAACAAAAGGTGAAAATTAAATTTGACAATTTTGCTACTTAGTATCTTTCATAGTAAATGATAAAAAATAATTGGCTAAATTATCATTTCAGGGTTAACTTTGAATTTAATTTTTTCTTATGACTTTTCACTGTGGCTGGAACTACACGAGAGGAAGAATACACACCTTATAGAATGCTGTCACAGAAATTACTTTCCAAAGAGTGTCTTGTAACTGGCATAATGGGCTAAAAACAAGTGAACATAGAAAAAAAAATTAGGAGAAAGAAAGCCCCTCTGGGCAGTATTGTGTTATAGTCATGTGCTGAGTGGTGATGCATCTTCTGCTATATTTAAGGCTGACCATCATGATATGAAATGAGATAAAAAGGAGTGAATATTCAAGAGAACACCAATTTAATGTACCTATTCATATAGTAGTCCCCCCTTTTTTTGCCAGAATGAAGTATTTGAGTTTATTTAATTAGTATTGATTGGTGCTTCTCATTGAAATTTTGAAAGGAAATTTATCTGATGACTAATGTTTAATTATTATGATGTCCAGATATAATAGGTATAAAAACTAAAACAGTCTCTAAACTCAGTATTTGTTATAATTATTAGTAGCATGGGGGAGGACTGTAACAGAGCAGGAAAACAAGAAAGGGTCTTATAATTGTGTTCTTCTATGTGTGCCTATGATCCATTTGAGTTAGTATTTATAAATGTGATAAGAAAGGAACCTATCTTTCCTTTTTGCAAATGAATAGTGTATAAAATTGTTAAGGTATCATTTATTAAACAGCTCATTTTTCCCTACTGAATTGTCCTGCTATCCCTGCTAAAAATGAATTTTCCACACATGTGAGTATTTATTTCTGGTTGCACAATTTTCTTTTTCTTTCTTTTTTTTTTCCGAGATACAGTCTCACTTTGTTGAACCTGGTTAGAGTACCATGGTGTTAACCTAGCTCTTGGGCTCAAGCAATCCCTAACTCTTGGGATCAAGCCATCCTCCTGCCTCAGCCTCCTGAGTAGCTGGGACCATCGGTGCCTATTACCATGCCTGAGTTATTTTTTTCTAATTTTGTTAGAGACGGGTCTCACTCTTGCTCAGGCTGGTCTAAACTCCTGAGTTCAAACAATCCTCCCAACGCAGTGCGCTGGAATTAACAAGCCTGAGCCAGCACACCTGGCCTGGATGGTTATTTTATTTTATTTGTCTGCTTGACATCCTATGCCGGTACCACACTGTCTGAGTTACTATAGCCTTATAGTAAGTTTTGAAATTGGGAAGTGCTTGTCCTCCATCTTTGTGCTTCTTTTTCAGGATTACTTTGGCTATTTAGGGTAATTTGAAATGCCACATATATGTTTAGGCTCAATTTACCTTGTCCATTTCTGCAAATAACCCAGATAGGACTTTGAAAGGAATCATATTCAGTCTACATAGATCCATTTGTGGAACATTAACTTTACAATATCATCTTTAAACCATGAAAAATGTCTCCTTATTTATGTATTTGGGGCCTTCTTTATTTCAACAGTGTGTTGTGGTTGTCATAAGTTTTGCTTCTTAAATTTATTCCTATTTTACTATTTTCGATGTTTTTAGAAATGGGAGTGTTTTCTTAATTTCATTTGGGAATTCTTCATTGCTGGTGTGTAGAAATACAATAGATTTTATATCGTGATATTATATTCTTAACTTTGCTGAGTTACTTTATTATCTCTCAATGTCTTGTTGGATTTCTCATAATTTTCTCTATAAAAGGCAAATTTTTCTGCAAATAGAGACGGTTTTTTTCCTTTCTTTCCAATTTGGATGCTTTTTATTTAATTTTCGTCCCCCCAAAACAATGTTGACTAGGAGAGGTAAGAGACGATACCCTTGTTTTGTTCTGATAGTAAGGTAGTATTTTGTCTTTCATTATGTTTGCTTTTATTTTTTTCTCCCCCCCTTTTTTTGTTGCAGTCATAACTGCTGGTTTTGAGGGGTTTTGTTTGTTTGTTTGATTTTTTTTTTTTTTGTCTTATTTAGCTGGCCAGGGCTGGGTTCAAACCTGCCACCATAGGTATATGGGACTGGTGCCCTACCCACTGAGCAACAGGCGCCACCCCTCATTACATATGCTTTTAAAGTGAGGAAATTTTATAGACGGCCTTTATCAGGTTCAAAAAAGTCACGTAAATTCCTAGTTTGTCCTGTTCCATTTACCTATTTTGGGGATTGCTGCAATTAGAAGACTTTCTTCATAAAATCTTTTCCCAGGCTAATGACATCAAGAGTTTTTTCCACACTTTCACGTGGAACCAGAAAAAAAGCCCTGAATAGCCAACACAATTTTGAGAAATAAAAACAAACCTGGAGGCGTCACATTGCCAGATGTCGCATTATACTACAATGCAGGACTGAAACTAGACCTGCACCTCTTACCACTTACAAAAATTGACTCAGACTGGTTAAAGACTTAAATTCATCATTTTTTTAATTTACATATTTCTGCTTAGTGATGTTGAACACATTTTCATATAACTATTGCTCTTTTTTTTTTGTTTGTTTTCTTTGAAACAAAAAAAAATCTCTGTTCAGGTCCCTTGCCCATTTTAAAAATCAGATTATTTGTTTATCTGCCATAGAGTTGTAAGTGTTCTTTATAAATTTTGTATATTAACTCCTTACCAGATACATGAGTTACACATATTTTCTCACATTCTATATGTTGTTTTAATTTTGGTGATTGTTTCCTTTGCTGTGCAGAGCTGTTTAGTTTGATGCAGTCTCATTTACTTAGTTTTTCTTTTGTAACCTGTGCTTTTGGTATGATATTCAAAAAAGTATTGCCCTGGTATGTTAGGAAATTTTCCTGCACATTGTCTTCTAAGATTTTTGTGCTCTGGGGACTTACATGTACTTCTTTTATCCATTTTAAATTGACTTTTGTGCATGGTATGAGATAAGGGCCTGAAATTCCAGCATATGAGAGTCTGAAGTAGAAGGACTGCTTGAGTCCAGAAGGTTACAGTGAGCTGTAATCACATTATTGAACTCTAGACTAGGAGACAAAGAAAGTCCTATCTCTAGAAGAAATAATAATGCGACAATTTTATAATGATAAGAGTATATTTTACTTTTTGCATATGGAAATCCGGTTTTCTCAACACCATTTTTTGAAAAGAATATTCTTTACCTTTTATGTCCTCTTGGTGCTCTCACTGGAAATCAGTGGACTGTGTATATTTGGACTTATTTCTGAGCTTTTCATTATGTTCTGTTGCTCTTTGATTATGTCTTTATTTATGCCAGTACTACATTGTACTAATTAGAATAACTTTTGGGCTGGATGTGGTGGCTCACACCTATAATTCTAGCACTCTGCAGAGGCAGGTGTACTGCCTGAGCTCACGGGTTCAAGACCAGCCTAAGCAAGAGAAAAACTTGTCTCTAAAAATAGCTGAGCATTGTGATGGACACCTGTCATCCCAGCTACTCAGAATGCTGAGGCAAGAGAATCACTTGGGCCCAAGAGTCTGATGTTGCTGTGGTCTATGATGCCATGGCACACTACCATGAGAGACAAAATGAGACTCTATCTCAAAAAAAAAAATTGTATAACTTTGTAGTATAATTTTAAATAGAAACACTCATTGGCCCCCACATCAAACATTGAGGCAATAAAGTTTCATTCTCCTATATTCCCAAGGGAAAGATAACTTGGTAGGCATGAAAGTGAGATGATTTCACACCATTCCTGAATCCATTGAGTCTCCTTGATGTTGTCCAATTGGACATCTTTATATGTCTTTAGTTTCTGTTCCAAAATATGAGTTTGAACGAATTTATTTATTTGGAGTACATTGGAAGTTTCTCTTGCCTTAAAAAAAGGCAATCATCATTATCCTCTGTCAAATACTTAATTACCTACCCAATAGCCTAATATCCCCATCCCCCTTAACTTTTTAGTTTTCCAATGTTTAATATCAATGGTGGGAAAGAATAAGGACATAGAAAAAGTATTTTGTGTACTTGAAACAAAATATAAGAAAAATGAAATTTTGTTTATTTTATACTACTAAATAATCAAATATTTATTGAAAGTCTACTATGAAGGGAACTGTTTTTAATATTAGTGACTTAGCAAGGAATGGGATAGAAAGTGCTAAAATACAACAAATGAGATAAATTAGTAAGTGTCACTAGAACAATACTGGTAAGTATTGATGATAAAATTAAGGAAGAGAAGTGGAAAAGGGAGCACTGGTTACAACAGGGCAATTTTAGATATAGTGACCAGGGACAGAATCACTATAATCATGAATTCTGAGTGATTATTGAAAGAATTGAAGAGAAAAGACTTCCAGGAAGAGGCAATAAAAAGTACTGAGGGACTTGGCGCCCATTGCTCAGTGAGTAGGATGCCAGCCACATACACTCAAGCTGGCGGGTTCGAGCCCGGCCTGGGCCTGCTAAACAATAATGACAACTGCAACCCCAAAATAGACAGGTGTTGTGGTGGGTGCTTGTAGTCTCAGCTACTTGGGATGCTGTGGCAGGAGAACTGCTTAACCCCAAGATTTTGAGGTTGCTGTGAGCTGTGATGCCACAGAACTCTACCAAGAGCAACATAGTGAGACTTTATCTCAAAAAAAATAAAAGTACTGGGCAGCGCCTGTGGGTCAAGGAGTAGGGCACCGGCTCCATATGCTGAGGGTAGCAGGTTCAAACCAAGCCCTGGCTAAATAAATAAATAAATAAATGTACCAAAGCTTCAGAGTGGAAATACTCTCATAAGTTTTTAAGGAAATGTAAGATTAGTATAGCTGGAGCAGAGTGAGGAGGAAAGTAGTAGATAAGATCCAAGAGTTGATGGAGTCTGGTGTCAGGTCATGATTCAAAACTCATGCAGAATAACAGAGAGAATCAGATTGCTAAATGAGACGCCCACAAATAAGAGAGCTTTGCCAGTATCATAATTTCAAACACAATTTCAAGCATGCAAGTCATCACAAGCAACTGGAGGGCCAGGGATACGTCTGAGAATTTAACTGTAGCTTTCTCAGTCTTTTCTTAACACAATGGATATATTCTGGTTCAGATTAACATGTCAGATATAGTAGGAAGAATAATGGCCTCCCAAAGATGTCTATGTTCTAAATACTGAAATTTGTTAATACACAAAGTTACTTAGAAAAGCAAGAATTAGGTTGTCCATCTTCCCCTCCCCTCTCCCACTTTTCCCCTCCCCCTGGAAAGACAATATTTGTGTTTTATCACGGGTATGAGAGTGTAAGTATTTATATATTGGTTTCACAATATTATTGAGTAAATTAGATACTATTTTTTCCCATTCCTGAGATACTCCATTATTAGTAAGACAGTCCCCAAATCTCAGTGGATATAACTGACCCCTGACAGGAGGGCCTTTCCGTGGAATAATGGAAAACCAACCCCTTCTCCTTTGCTTATACTATTGTGATAAGTGATTTGATGTCAAAGAACGATCACTTTACTTTGTTTTTTATTTGGCTACTCTGACCTGCTAGCATAACCCTATCAAGCTCAGCTGAGCTCTTGACAAACTGACGCTAAGAAAGGTAGATGTGAACCCAATGTGTTTTCAAAGGTCCTTCAAGTGGAAGAGCAAGGAGGCAGAGATGAGAGAGATGGGACATGAGGACTCAAATCTTTGTTTCTGGCTTTTAATGTGGCAAAAAAAGAACAGAGGCTAAAACGTGGAGCAGGCAATGACACAGATCCTCTCTTAGAGCCATCATAAAGGAACACTGCCCTGCTAACACCTTGATTTTAGCCCAATGAGATGAAGATTAAATTTCTGACCTACAGAACTGTAAGATAATGTACATTTGTGTTGTTTAAGCCACTAAGCTTGTAACAGTTGCAGCAATGATAGAAAACTACTAATGAGGTCCTGAAGCTATAAGTATGGTTCACTCCATTTGTACACAGGAGAGCCATCTCATCGTGATACAGCTCTGGTTTATACTCAGTTCATATCCTAGTGTAAGTGACATTTTTTAAGGAATCATGTGCCATAAACTCATAGATCTTCAGTTGTCTTTATTTCCATAAGATGTTCTAAGCAATCAGGTGCATCATGCTGAAGAATCCCTTATGAAATTTCTTTAGTCAGACAATCTGTCATGAGCATGTTTATGAGAAGATGATAATGGATAAGCCATCCTACTCTCTCCGAGACAGCTCTCTACCTTCTCTACCTTGCAACTGGAAATAAGGGACTGCAGCCAATTTTGCTCAATCCTTTCTTTCCAGGATTCCTACTCTTCTTCTGTAGGTTATATCTCTAGATATTCTCCTCTAAACAATCTTAAGAATCTGGTTTTATATCTATGGTGATCCTCTATCAAGATCAGTAGAAATAACTCTACATACTTGATTTTAGCTTTGACAAGAGGAAGTGGATAGTGTCGGAATCCCCCAAATAGGCAAAATGGTTAAAATTAAAAAATAAATAAATAAATGAATGAAAAGACACACGGATATGGAAACTCTAGGATCTCCACCAAAAGCTGAATTCCAGTGGGTAAAGTAAACTATGTCTGTATTAAAGGGAAGCACAAAGTGTTTAGGGAACACACTGGATAGAGACAGCACTGACCAATGAAACAGCAGTGATCATGGGAAAATGAGTGTGATGACAGTATGTCAGAGGAGAGGATATTTTAAGAAAAAAGAACAATAAAGGAGACACTTTTAGCTCACATATAAATTTTAATGGGAAATCTCAAACTTTTTATTTACTCATAACTATAGGCCAGGTTGAAAATATATAAAATATAATTAACAAAATGTTGACATTCTGAAGTTACCCCCTTCAACCTGCCCTCTTTTAGTGATCATAGGAATAAATCCACATCCAAACATCACATTCTTAAGTCAAACAAAGATTTAAATAATCTCTTTAAAAGTACAGTCATGACTACATAATGACATTCAAGTCAAGGACAGATTGCATATACAACAGGGGTCCCAAAGATTACAATGAAGCAAAAACAGTCCTGTTGCCTACTTGGTTGTAGCCATGTGGCAGGACCATGCCAGTCATGCTCCCATGTCCCTGGTGATGCTGGCGTAAACAGCCTACTGTGCTGACAATCATGTCAATGCACAACACATACAATTATGTATCGTACATAATTCTTGATAATAGGAAAAGACTATGTTCCTAATTTATGTGTTTAGCACAGTACTCTCTTATTATTTTAGAGTGTGCTCCTTCTAAATCTGAAGAAACAGTTAAGTAAAACAGGCGCAGGCAGGTTTTTCATAGAAAAAGACACTTTTATCATAGGCTCTATGCCTGTTTGTGCCCCGAGGACCTTCCAGTGGGACAAATGGGGAGGTGAAAGGCAGTGACTAATATGGAGGATCTTGATAGTAAGTAGGTCTAGGCTAAAGTATGTGTTTGTATCTTCCTTTTTGCCAAAACATTGAATAATTTAAAAAGAAAATAAATAAGGAAAAGCTTATAGATAAAGGCTATAAAGAAAGAAAATATTTTGTATAGCTGCACAATGTATGTTTAGAGCTAAGTGCTATGACAAAAAAAAAGTTGAGTTTAAAAAATTCAAAGTTTATCAAGTAAAAATATTACAGTAAGCTAAGGTTCATTTATTATTAAGAAATAAAAGGGGATTGGAGCAAGATGGCTGAGTAGAGACACTGGTCACCAGAACATGCCAAAAAAGAAGAAAAGGTTTCAGGTAAAAAAGGATAGCTCAAGTGGAATCCTGGAGGAGAGGTGACAGAACTGACCCTGACCATGGAGATCCCATGGGAGAAGTCACAGAACAAAACTAGAAGGAACAAGATTTCCGCAGACACTGACCTTTGTCAAATTCAAAATTGAGTGGAAAGGGTAGTGGGCGTGTCTGTTTTCTCCCTGTAACATCTGTGGCAGGGTGTTAGCTCTGGGTCTGTTGGAGAGCCCTTCTCCCATCACTAGTCCAAGCACTGCAGTCATTGGCAAACTAAGAACTGCTTAAGAAGAGAGCATGGGACTGCCAGCCAGCACAGGGGAGGGTCACTCCTCCCCTCCACAGACTGGACTTGTGGTGGTAGACACCAGATTGCTGTGGACTGCCTGGGGTGCGGAGTCAGAGCCCTTCAGACTCCTTCTCAGTGGATCCCACACAAACCTTCCCCAGCACCTGCTCAGACTATGGAGACAGTAAAGGACCTGGAAGGCATAGGAGAGCAGCAGTATTCCTGAATTCCCTGCAGGGAAGGCTTCCCCACAGGAACAGGGACAACAAATGCTTTTGAGACAAAAAAAGTGGAGCGTATACTCAGAGCTCCTGACTCATGATCCAAAGTTGTGTGGACACATGTGTGCTGAGAAGAGTCCAGTTCATAGGACAAGAGAGTGTTCCCAACCTAGAACAAAGCAGCACCATAGCCTGGAAAGGATAGGGAAGTGGGGAACTCCCATATGCCCCTCAAAGCAGCAGATGTAGCCACCTCTGCTCCCAAGCACAAGTTGTTAGGGTGGGCATGCCACGGATGGACACTTCTGGGCTTGGGGTGGAGGTTGCACCCCATAAGACTGTGCTCACCATTCCTGGGTTTTACATAGAGGGTGCGGCTCATTGCCTTCCCTTCATAAAGAGGTAACACTTTCTGAAACTGTCCCAAATGGTCTCATCTCCTATATCTCTACATTGTTGGATCCACACCTGACACTCCCCAGCACTGCTTAAATCCCAGCAGCCTTGGGGGAATAATATGTCAGTCATTCAAGACAGCTGTATCTGGCTGAGAAGAAAACAACTTGCAGAGGGCTTCTGGGAACAAAAAAGACCAGAGCACAAAGCCCTTCAATTCAGAGCCATCTCATCCTCTCCCTTCCCCTGTCCATTGTTGCTGAGGCAACCACAGCTCTTCCTCCTTGGGGCTGGCACAGGAACCACGGGAACCACACGAGACAATCAAGCCAGCCACTTGAAAATGGTTGCCTCACTTCTGACAGTGCGCCCCTCTCTTCTACAGAGAGTGGGACTCATGCCATTCCCTTTATAAAGTTGTAGCAAGCTCTTTGGTGTGCTCCATGGACAAAAACTATTGCCTCCAGTGAGGGAGGGTGGTGCAAGTTGTCCTCTCCCTCAGCTGCCTACCTTTTCTGGGAAGAGCCTCCATGCCTGGAGTCAAGTTCCTGGCACAGCTGCCTCAGCCCCATGGGAATATTTCAGCAGCATCCCCCAACCATTCTAGAAGCCCAGAATTCAGAGCTTTAAGCTTTCTCTGCTACCTCTGCCATAGCCACCTGTATGGAAGGAAGGAATCCAGGTGCTTTGGTGAGCCCCAAGGACAAACACTGCCACCTCTGCTGAGGAAGGGTGGAGGGGGCAGGCCTGGGCCCTAGCTTCCCTGCACTGCTACACCATTATCTGAGTATTTCAGCTGTAGTACACAGACATCTTTTAGTCCAGTACACAACAAATTGGACTGCCTCCACCATACCTACTGCTGGTCATCCGGAGAGAAAGTAGGAATCTGGACACCTTTGTTCCCTGGAAAGACACAGCCCATTGTCAGTGCTGAGAGAGGGAAGTGTGAGCAGATTGTGTTACCCCCCAGCTGCCCACCTCAACTAATCTTGTCAGGAGGGGCACCCATGCTGTGGCGGGTCACAATGCCTCTTCCCTTTCCTTGCCTGAACATTCTTCCAGACTGGAAAATCATCCCATTCCTCGCTATCATAGCCAGCGGCTGACCTCAGGGAAACCAATTCACCAGTGTGATCATAGGCAGGTCTCTCCAGAAATCAAGCACTCTATTTGGGGCCTGGAATCTGGAGATTGCCTCACTTAGTCCACCATTGTTGAAACCTGAACATTCTCCCCCAGGTCTGAGGTCCAGCCAACACAAACTTCCAGCAGCATCAGAGTGGCTGCTTACCTGCATGAGCTAAAAGGCAGCGTACCTCTCCTTCTTGACACTGAGCAGCAGTGTTCCCACAGAGGAGGAAGGGTGGACCACAAAACGATCTGTTTTGTGCTGAAGGATGAGAGAGGTTCCATATGAAATGAGACCAGCAGAATGAAATAACAGGCTATTGCAATACCCACAAAGGATCATGCTGGCTGTCCAGCTGTGGACTCCAAACAAAAGGAAATTTTTGAAATGTCAGTTAACAAAATCAAAATGTAGCTCACAAGTAAACTCAATGAGATTTATGAGGAAATTGAAAACCAAAACAAGGAAGTCAAAACATACTCTAGGATATAAAGGAAGAATTCACAAAAGAAATTAATTTTAAAAATAAAACAACTTCTAGAAATGAAAGAGAATGTCTCATTAGTAGAGAAGACCACAATGAAGCAGAGAACAGAATTTCAGACTCCGAAGATAAGCCTCTTGAATCCATCCATTTGGTCAAAAATAAAGAAAAAAAGAACCAAAAAGCAATGAACAAAGTCTTTAAGAAATATAGGATTATTTAAAATCTTCAAAGAAAAGAATTATAGGCACCACTGAGAGAGAAGAAAAAGCAAAAAAGCACACAAAACTAATATGAGAGAATAGTGGAGATATCTTTCTTGGTCTTGCTAGAAATTTAGACATCCAGATATAAGAAGCTCAATGGTTAGAGCTGTTTATTGAACTAAGATATTTCGAAACTTGTGAAATGCTCCGAAACATATGTATGAAATGCACGAAATGCGTAAGCCCTGAAATTAAGCCATATGTATGTGTGTGTTTTTCCTGACTCGCCTGTAGTTCTAAAGATCACTTGGGAGGAGGAAAGTTTTTTAATGTGATTGCTAAATTTTTCAAATCACTACACACTGTTTAGTAAACTGGTTTCCATTCTTGAAGCACTAGTTTCTGAAATAGTATTTATCTGAAACACAAAAATAGACATAAAAATAGCTCTTGCCTGCATTTAGGCAAGTGTGAGTTTGTGATGTACTATGTGCATGTGGTTTGATCACCACCCACTTCGTCTTGCTGAAGAGACTTTTCCTACTCTCGTCAGCAAGACTCTGAAATGTGGGAATTTGGCTGAAACTGACTTCCTGTTTCTTGCCAGCATGTCTTAGAGATAGCACTGTTGGGAGTGTAATGTAAAAGAACAGACAGCCGTCCCCCATCTTGAAGACTCATCTGGTGTATTAGTTTAGAAAACCAACTTGACATAAATTTAACCTTTAAAGGGTGCATTTAAAAAGAAATTTCTTGTGCAGTTGGCTATTAAAAGAATATGTGTTATTTTTTCCACTATAAAAAAGTCTGTGGTTCAAAATCAGCCCTTTATAGTGTCTGTATCCTAGGGGAGAACTAGTGGTTTCAGTAGTTAGATTATCTGAACTATTGGGATTCAACTAATTAATTTTGTTTTCTAATAGTATACCTCAAGGAAGTCACATTATTAAACTTTGATTGAAGGCAGTAGCAAGGCCAGAAAACTTTAACAAGCAATAAAAAACACCTACAATTCATAGAATTACAGAAAATATAATACTACTTATTAATTACCACCATTAAGAGTCAAGACAGGCTGTGCTAAAATTAAGAAAAAAAAATTCTGTAACAACGGCTATCATTTGGCTTCAAGCAAGTTAATTTCCTTGAGCTGCATGCCTCTGTAATATAGAAACAATAAGAATCATGAGGTATTTTTGAGAATTAAATAATGAATGTAAAAACAATATATATCTTGAGAATCAGTAAAAATGTAATATCATCATTATATATATTTTTTAAAAAATGATAAAATGTTTATCTATAAAGATTTTATGCCTTTGGCCATTACCCAATTCTTTTGTTAATAAATACATTCTATTGCATGCTATTTGTCCATGAATAGTGAAAGTCATGCAACGGATACCTAGAGGGCTCTATAACAACAAGGGAGAAATCTCGTCATAAAATGCAATTGTTGTGTGAACAGGTTTCATTATCTCTGAATAGGACTCTCCCACGAAGAGTTTTCCCTTTCTGTAATTACATACTTTGTTCTTTGACCAAATTGCTTTTCAGAGATTGATCCATTTATAACACCTACTTGAATGCAGAGAAATTGCCCTAATCCTTAGTTTCACTAGGCAGAAAATCTACTAAATCCTGTAATAGCCAAGATGCTCCTAATCTGATATTAGTGAGGGAGTCCATCAAGAGTTGCTGCATAACGGGAATCTGCTATCCCTTGGAGAACATTCCTTTTGTCAGTAAGAGTCCAGAACTAACCCCACTGATGTTCGTCCTCCCTTGTCTGTGTTGCAGCTTAACCATATCCGGAGATGTGGCTTAGTTCATAACCTGCCTGTCTTCTATTATTCTCTCCCAATATTGATCAAATCACAACTTGAAAGTAAATCTCATCTTAACACTTTGCATTTATGATCCTGGCCAATGTAAACCTTTCTTTTTTTTTATTGAATGATAACTATGTACATTAATGCACTCCTGGGGTACAGTGTGGGGTTTTCACATGCATTCTGAAATACTTCCATCAAACTGGTCAACACAGCCTTCATGTCATTTTCTCAGTTATTGCTTTAAAACATTCACATTCTACTCTTAGATTCACTTGTACCCCTATAAGATAAACCTCAGAAGTGATCCCTCCACACCCCCTCCCTCCGCCCATTCCCCCCTCCCTTCTCTCACCATCTGATCTTTGATAAATCAAACAAAAACATACACTGGAGAAAAGAACCCCTATTTAATAAATTGTGCTGGGAGAACTGGTTAGACACATGTAGAAAACGAAAACTGGACTTTCACCTCACCACTTATAAAAATTGACTCATGATGGATAAAAAGATTTGAATTTAATACATGGCTCAACTTTTAAATTTTGAAGAAGATTTAAAAAATTTAAAAACCTCTATCAAAAAGTAGAATAAAAGAAATTAGATCCAAACTCATTGTATGAGGTTGACATTAGTCTGATATACTATGACTAAATGAAATTTACCTTTGCAATTATGATGCAAAGTTGGTGTAACATGAAATAAATCAATATAACATACCACGTTAATAGAATAAAGGAAAAAACTCAATCATTTTATAAGACATGGAAATGCATTTTAAAAATCTAACACCTTTCATAATAAAAACACTCAAAAAACTAGAAATAAAATAGAACTTTCTCAATCTAAAGCTGGTTATCTACAAAACCCATAGCTAATATCATACCTAACAGTGAAAGATTAAAATGTTCCTCTTAAGATCAGGACTAAGACAAGAAGGCTCACTTTTGCCCCTTCTGTTCAACATTTTTTTTTTTTTTTGGTGATTCTATATACAGCAATCAGGTAAGTAAACTAAATAAAAGATACCCAAGTTGAAAAGAAAGAAGTGAAACTATTTCTATTTGTAGATTACATGGCCTTGTATATAGAAAATCCTAAAAAACTTTCAAATTATTATTAGAACTAGTTCAGCAAAGTTGCAGGATATAAAATCACCACATAAAAATCATTTTCCAACTTGGTACCTATAGCTCAGGCAGCTAGGTGACAGCCACATACAGTAGAGCTGGCAGGTTTGGATCCAGCCCGGGCCAAAAAATAGCTGAGTGTTGTGGTGGGCACCTGTAGTCCCAGCTACTCAGGAGGCTGAGGCAAGAGAATCGCTTGGGCCCAGGAGTTTGAGGTTGCTGTAAGCTGGGACACCACAGCACTCTACCCAGGGTGACAGCTTGAGACTCTGTCTCAAAAAAAAAAAAATCAATCATTTTCCTACACACTAGCAATGAACAATCTGAAAATAAAATTAAAGAAACAATTCTGTTTACAATAGCATCAAAAACAATAAAATATTTGGAAATAAATTTAACCAAAGAAATGTAAGACTTATACACAGAAAACTACAAATGATTTTTGAAAGAAATTAAAAATCATGTAAATAAATGAAAAATACCTGTATTTATGGATTGGAAGACTTGATATATAAGATGACAATATCCTAAATTTATCTATAGATTCAATCCATTCTCTTTCAAAATTTTTTTTCTGCAAAAATAAGATGGCAGTAATCCACAATAGCCAAAATAATCTTAAAAATGAACAGAGTTAGAAGATTCACACTTTCTTTTTTCAAAACTTCCTACATTGCAACAGTATGTAATACTGTGTGGTACTAAAATAAAGATAGACATATAAATGAATGAAATATATTATTAGAAAGTCCATAAATAAACGCTGATATTTATTATCAATTGATTTTGTCATGTGTGCCATGACTATTCCATGAAATGGTGCTGGGAAAACTGGATATTCACATGTAAAAGAATGAAGTTAGACCCCTACTCTGCACCACATACTAAAATTAACTCAAAATGGATCAAAGACCTAAATGCAAGTGCTGAAACAATAAATTTCTTGTTGTTGTAGTTTGGCCGGGGCCGGGTTTGAACTTGCCACCCTTAGTATATGGGGCCGGTGCCCTACTCACTGAGCCACAGGCACCGCCCTTAAAATAATAAATTTCTTATAAGAAAATACAGGGGTTAATCTTTGTAACTCGGTTTCTTAGATATCACACCTAAAACATACAACAACAACAAAAAGAAATCCAGATAAATTGGACATCATTAAAATTAAAATAATTGGGCTGTGTCTATGGCTCAGTGGGTAGGGTGCCAGCCCCATATACCAAGGGTGGTAGGTTCGAACCCGGTCCTGGCCAAACTACAACAACAAAATACCCGGGCATTGTGGCGGGTGCCTATAGTACCAGCTACTCGGGAGGCTGAGGCAAGATAATAGCCGCCTGAGTCCAGGAGTTGGAGGTTGCTGTGAGCTATGATACCATAGCACTCTACTGAGGGCAATAAAGTGAGACTCTGTCTCAAAAAATAATTAAAATAATTGTCATCAAATGATACTATCAAGTAGAAAAGACAATCTACAGTTGAGAAAAAATATTTTCAAGTCATATACCTGATAAGTTTCCAGTGTCCCCAGAAAAGAATTTAAAGAAAAATAAAAACAAACTCTATCAAAACTAGAAGAAAAGAAAACAAATCCTGTATATCTGATCCCATATATTTTCTGGTTTCTTGGGACAGAATCTCACTCTGTTGCCCCTGGTAGAATGCCATGATGTCATAGTGCACAGAACCTCAAATTCCTGGGCTCAAGGGACCCTTTTGCCTCAGCCTCCTGAGTAGCTGGGAATACAGGTGCCCACCACATCACCAGCTTTTAAGTAGAGATAGGGACTTGCTCCTGCTCAGACTGGTCTCAAACTCCTGAGCTCAAGTCATCTACCCACCATGGCCTCCCAGAATGCTAGGATTACAGGCATGAGCCACTGCACGTGTCTTCATGTATTTTTAAGCCATATATCTGATAAAGTTCTGGTGTCCATATACATGCATGTACAAACTGTATTTATATACATAAACAATAAAAAAGAATATCAAGAGAATTAAAAATAAGCAAAGGATTTAGATAGACATTTATACAAAGGAGATATAGAAACAGTCAATAAATATACAAAAAGATGCTCAACCTTATTTGTCACTGGGGAAATGCAAATCAAACCCACAATGAGATACAACTTCGCACCCACTAGCTGTGTCTGTCAAAAAGACAATACAGAGTGTTGGTGAAGACGGGGAGAAAGTGGATCACTCCGTACACTGTTGGTAAATGGATCAGCTGCTTTGGAAAACAGTTTTGCAATTCCTCAAAATGTTAATTGTGCAGTTACCAATACGACCCAGCAATTCCTTTAGCAGGTATATACTCAGGCAAATTGAAAACATACGTCCATAGAAAAATGTGTATACAAATGTTCTTAGCAGCATTGTTCAAAATTGCCAAAACATAGGACACAAATAAACAAAATCCATGCAATGAAATATTATCCAGCCCCAAAAGGAAGGAAGTACTAATATATGCAACAATATCAATGAACCTTGAACTCAATTAAAGGTCATATATTATATGATTCTAATTATAAGAAATGTCCAGAATAAGAAAATCCATACAGATAGAAAGCAGATTGATGAAAGTACATGTTATGAACTAAATACACACAAAAGATCTAGGCAAGCTAGACCCTTTGGAGCAAGAGATCGAACATTTGATCATTTGGAATTAAAACCTTCTATGTAGTAAAATACATCATAAGCAAAAATACTATAAACAAAATGTGGCATGCTGATAAAAGACACAAGGTGACTATGCATAAACACAAAGCTCTTTTGAATTGAAAGGAAAATGACAATCCAATAGAAAAATGAGCAAATGTGGAGGAAGGGGAAAGATCACTGACTAGAGGCATCTTTCATCAGAAGCTCCCATCCCCAAAGAGGAAAACTGGACTGATGTGAACTCCAACTCAGAGTAGTTAAAATTGGAGGGGAGATCACAAGCTGAAGAAATCCAGGTGCTCAGCATCCCCGCTGAGATAAATGGCAAGGACAAAGATGATAAAGAGGAAAGAAGAGAACAGAGGAAAATTACAGAGCGGACCAGACTGGAGAAGCCCAGAGCCAAATAGGAGGGTAAGGGGGACCTCTCCCTCACCCAGGGGCTCTCCACGAGCAGCAAAACACAGGATCTCTCACCCCATGGGAGAGTCCCATGAAGAAAAAAATGTCAGGAAAAAGAAAAGTTTTTCTGCACCAAGCGATCAATATGTGCCTCTGGGTCTCCATCCAGCCTAGCAGAACAGAGAGTAATTTTGGCTCCAGCTGCCTTGTGACCACAGACCATTCCCCATCTTTCTTGGGTTGCCTGACAGACTCCCCATTGCAAAGGCCAGCTTCCAAGTGGCCCGCAAGTCAGGGTGCTAACCTGGCACAGACAGCCTAGAGGGGTTGCCTAACCCTTGGCACCAGAAAGGTGAAAGTGCTTTGGATTTTACCCAGTACTCAGAGCAACCAAGGGAACATGGGTTATAGAGGCCACTGTCTCCGTCACCAACAAATGGTGGGATCCTTAACTGTCAGCACAAGAAAAGCAGATAGGCCCTACACCCTCAACATGTCTACAGGGAACTCCAAGGGATCTCTCCCTTGTGTGGCCCAGTGAACTGAGTGTACCCCACTGTCAGCTGTGAGAAGAAATATTGGTTTGGCTGCACTGAGTTGTGGGACAGGGTCCCTCCTGAGCCTCCCTCCTGCTGGTGGGGACTCTCCCTACATGCTGGAGTGGCTCTGTTTAGCATCTCTGCCCAAGCAGCCCCTCCTAGAGTTTCAGCTTTCCAACCCTCCTCCTGCTGACATAGAGAAGATTGGGCCAAGACTCAGGAGATCCCAATCTGGAAAGGCACAGGAGGCTGAAAGCAGATCACAAGGCGTCCCTCAACTGCAGGTGAGGGCCTTGGTGTTTTGAATCTGTTTCAGCTGGGACATTTTAGGAAAACTATGGACTTTTGTCTCCAAGCAGGAGATAAAGAAGGAAATCATTAGATTCCTTGAAAAAAAGTGACAATGAAGCCACAAGCGATCAAAACCTGTGGGATACGGTTGGCAACCTGTAGAAGACTGAAACTGGACCCACACCTTTCACCATTAACTAAGTTAGACTCTCACTGGATTAAAGATTTAAACTTAAGACATGAAACCATAAAAATACTAGAAGAAAGTGTAGGGAAAACACTTGAAGATAT